>JALIGW010000002.1:189381225-189668725 GCA_023053685.1 Diadophis punctatus similis | reverse complement strand
TCCTGGCCATTTTTCAGAAAATATGAATGATAACACTCATGGTTAGTGTTTGGCTGAAGCCATTTATTATCAATCAACTGTGTTTACTCTTTTGCAATCATAATGACAACAGAAACTACCCAAATGACCCTGATCAAAATTTTACATACCCTGGTGATTTTGGCCTGATAAGATGCACACAGGTTGACACAAAGGGTTGTGAATGGTTATTAAAGGTAACCATCCTCACCTGTGATCTGTTTGCATGTAATCAGTGTGTGTGTGTTTAAAGGCCAATGAGTTTCTGCCTCCTGACAGACCCTTATATCCTTCATCCAGTGCTGCACTGACGTGTCTGGATTCTGAGTCATGGGGAAAGCAAAAGAAATGTCAAAGGATCTGCAGGAAAAGGTAGTTGAACTGTGTATACAACAGTAAAGGGATATAAAAAGATATCCAAGGAATTGAGAATGCCAATCAGCAGTGTTCAAACTCTAATCACGAAGTGGAAAATGAGGGGTTCTGTTGAAACCAAACCACGGTCAGGTAGACCAACTAAACTGCCAACCACAACTGCCAGGAAAATTGTTCAGGGTGCAAAGAAAAGCCCACAAATAACTTCAGGTGAAATACAGGACACTCTGAAAACATGTGGTGTGGCTGTTGCAAGATGCACAATAAGGAGGCACTTGAAGAAAGATGGGCTGCATGGTCGAGTCGCCAGAAGAAAGCCATTACTACACAAATGCCACAAAGTATCCCGCTTACAATACGCCAAACAGCACAGAGACATGCCTCAAACCTTCTGGCACAAAGTCATTTGGAGTGATGAGACCAAAATTGAGCTTTTCGGCCACAACTATAAATGCTACGTATGGAGAGGAGTCAACAAGGCCTATGATGAAAAGTACACCATTCCTACTGTGAAGCACGGAGGTGGATTGCTGATGTTTTGGGGATGTGTGATCTACAAAGGCACAGGACATTTGGTCAGAATTGATGGCACAATGAATGCAGTATGTTATCAAAAGATACTGGAGGACAATTTGCATTCATCAGCCCGGAAGCTGCACATGGTACATACTTGGACATTCCAACATGACAATGATCCTAAACACAAAGCCAAGTCGACCTGTCATTGGCTACAGCAGAATAAAGTGAAGGTTCTGGAGTGGCCATCTCAGTCTCCTGACCTCAATATCATTGAGCCACTCTGGGGAGATCTCAAACGTGCAGTTCATGCAAGACAGCCCAAGAATTTACAGGACCTGGAGGCTTTTTGCCAGGAAGAATGTACAGCTTTACCATCTGAGAAGATAAAGAGCCTCATCCACACATACCACAAAAGAATTCAAGCTGTCATTGATGTTAAAGGGGGCAACACACCGTATTAAGAACTGGGGTATGTAAACTTGTGATCAGGGTCATTTGGGTAGTTTCTGTTGTCATTACGATTGAAAAAGAGTAAACACAGTTGATTGATAATAAATGGCTTCAGCCAAACACTAACCATGAGTGAAGGGAAGGTTTTTGTGTTATCATTCATATTCTCTGAAGCATAGCCAGGAAATCATAAATTCTGCCAGGGTATGTAAACTTATGAGCACAACTGTATATGCACCCAAAGGTTGGGTTACCTTGGGCTAGTCACTTTTTTTCAGCCCTAGGAAGGAGGCAATGGCAAACCATTTCTGAAAAAACAACAACCAACTTTTATATATCTAATAGTTATATTTATTTATTCAGGTGCAGATCTTAAGTAGAATTTACCACACGCCAATGTATAAATAATTGGCAGAGTTCTAACATACAAGAACCTCTTAATGTGATGAAGATAATAATGTCTTCCTGTCAAGCTTGATTCCAAGACTCATTCATATAGGTTTCTTGGCAATAAGACACAAGTGGTTTGCTACTGATTTCTTGGATGTTTTTCAAATTCACAGTGTATCCCATAGAACTTGTGTTCCGATATGGTTTCCCTTCCAAGATTTAACTTGGCCTCGGCCTCCTTAGTGTTCAAGCCCAGAAAGGGGCACTGAAATACTGCCATCTTCTGAGTTGTTAACATGATTGCAGGCAGCATTATAGATCTAACTATATGCTTCCAATTGCCAGATGCATGAAACTAAAAATCCATGCTGCCAAATGAAAATGGACATTAATTTATTTCATTTGAACCATTAAAAATATGGGGTTTGCTTTGGATGGGTTGCATGTTATTGTTATATTTATTGCTGTGTTTTGTTTTCAAGTAATTGATTTCTGTATTTTTAAAGAACAGGAAAATAGTAAGTAAATGCTGAGGAATTCACAATGAGTGCATTTGGGAGGCAGATGAACTTTGTATTCATTGTGTGACCTTTCTTTGTTGGATGCCAGGTGTAAGGTTATTTAGGCATCTCTGAAAAAGAACCCTTTTTGTTGCAGATGTTGACCACAATTTCATGGTCAAAGATGTGCGTGGAGGAAACAGATCTATGAAAATTATAAAGAAATCAATACAAACTGTGTATGTTAAAGAATATTTTTATGAAGTCTTTTATATTGCCCAGTGTTGAACTGCATTTCTTCAAAATAATGTGGTTAGGCTGTGCTAGCTAAACAAGTATCCAAACAATCAGAAGGTCTAAGGAAGGAGTAAAGAGAATTTGATTAATATGGGTAATCTGCTAAGTGGATAGCATTGTAAGACTAGCAATTTCCACCTGCTGTTCACTTCTCTTTAAAATAACAGGAGGCAAGTCCTACATGAGAGGTTCATCCTTATCAGGAACAATCAGAAATAGATAGCCAAATATATACCTTTTATGGAGTTCAAACTTCCTGCTTGATAATTGAGCTCATAGACCTTTGCACTTTAGAAGAATATATATATATATATATATATATATATATATATATATATATGTATGTATGTATGTATGTATGTATGTATGTATGTATGTATGTATGTATGTATGTATGTATGTATGTATATATATATATATATATGTGTGTGTGTATGTATATATGTATATATGTGTATATATATATATATATATATATATATATATATATATATATATA
Organism: Diadophis punctatus similis; assembly: GCA_023053685.1. Taxonomy (NCBI): domain Eukaryota; kingdom Metazoa; phylum Chordata; class Lepidosauria; order Squamata; family Dipsadidae; genus Diadophis; species Diadophis punctatus. Next base: position 189,665,677 of record JALIGW010000002.1, on the reverse strand, counting down.
TATATATATATATATATATATATATATATATATATATATCTGTGTGTATGTGTGTGTATAACTTTTTTGCTGATAAATGAAAATAAAGGGAGACTATTATAGATCTATTTCGAGCTATTTTGCTCTCGTCAGATAGCCATACCCATATATATAATTATCAAGCAGGAAGTTTGAACTATATATATAGTACATTAGCTTTAGGACCTATCCAAGTACTGATGCTCAATGGTTTGAGGAAGGGATGTATAAAATCTACAGTATCAAAAAGATATACACTACACAATTCACCTTCCCTTAGGAACTTCCTTTAAGTTCTGCAGGTGGCAGTGGTGAGCTTTGCAAGTTGAGAAAAGGCTAGGCTAGGCTAGGGTTGTGTCCTACATTCTGCATCTGTGGAGATTTAGGTGTATTGAATACTGGAAATATGTAAGGGTGATAATGACTATATAGCACCCAGATAATAACTCTTTCAGGATTGATATTACCTAGGTTCACATTAACATGTACCGAAATGTATTGGATGATCTCTCTCTCTCTCTAAACCTGTCAGGTTCCATTTTCCATTTTCTTGTAGAAACAAGAATCAGCTTTCATATAAGGGATATTTTAGGCAGTAATGAAAATCTCATTGGGATATGTTCCTGCTGAAGGGGTATGCAGGATTTTCATATTCTATTAGGAGGTTTCCATTCTGCTTTTTTTTTTAATAAAGCAGTGCTTGTTGTACTTCAGAGGATGAAGCTGTGACAGCCATACTGACCCTGCATTGAATAACTGCTTTCATAGTATGTGCATTAAAATAAGCTAAATACGAGAAACGCTTCTGCCAAAGTATCAACAGGGCAAAATATAAACTTTCTAGTTGTACCTGGAAAGATCTTTGGGAGGAATCATCTAAAGTTCACAAGGAAAAAGAGGTCAGGTCACTGACAGAGCTGAAATTTGGGAAACTCAAATTCCCATTTTTATAGGGAAAACATAATTTAGAGAAAACTGGGGATTCACCCAACCCATAAAAACATTCTCAGTATCTTATATACATTTGTTTCAAAATTTCTGGCAGATACTAGGATGAGAGGGACTCTGAGAATACACATTTTGAATTCACATTTTAATGAACATTAATTTAGACTAATGTTCTAAGCGTGTAGAGCAGCTTTGGGAGTTTCTGTGACAATTGCAACACTAGAGACTTTTGAGTCTACTATTCTTCTTGAAACAACATGATCCCTCAGTCACTTCATTTGCAGTTCATTTAAATACTTTAATTCCATGTTATTCCAGCTCTGGAAATTTAAGATATATTTTTTTTCATAAGATCAGTAGCTTCTCTTTTCTACTAGCCCAGCCTGAAAGTTTCATATTGGTTAGCAGGTGTTACTGTGATTAGTTGCAACTTTATTATTTATTTATTTTATTTAGTTAGTTTGGTTTATATGCCGCCCAACTCCGCAAGGACTCTGGGCGGTTAAACTCTGGAGACCTGTACTATTGGTATGACCTGTAGCTGAAATGAAATGAAGTTGCATTTTTAAATTCACGTATTGCTTTTCCACCGAATGGCCAATGTGTAAAATTCATTTTCTTCATAATTTTAGCTGTGTTCTAATACTTTACTTGGCAGCATGAATTACAGTAATGTGCCTTAGTTATTTTATCAAATTTTATACTAAATTAGTAGCCATAAATATCCCAGACCAAGCAAAGTAATTACGTAAATAGTACTTAATGCAAAGTAATCTCCAAAAACTCATTTATTGCCACACTGTGACAGACATTACTTTGCAAATCTGTCAGATTCATGGAATTCAACACTGAGGTTGGATGCTGACTTTGGACTCACTGAATAATTTAGGAGCATTTCTCAGCAAGGTTTGAAATGGAACCAACACTTAGATTATTATTGGTGGCCTTAATGAGAAGTGGAAACCATAAACACAAATTTAGGGGGAAGAGTTGCTTTATTTATTTTTTGTTGAACCAATGGGTTTTCATCACTTGCAACAGTTGTATCTCTGCATGCTGGGAAAAAATGCCTTTTGCATCTCCCACATGCTTAGAAATATTTGTACTACTTTTGTTATAAAAGGATGATCTAAGTACTCCTAAATCCCTTTTATGTAGCACTTAAAAACTACTCATCCAAACTTCCAAGATGATGCTTCCTGTTAAGTAACAGGTTTTGTGTTTCCAATGGCATTTCAGTTGGATACACTATTAGGCTCATCTAGCACTCAGGTGACTGTAAAAAATAATAATGAAATAGATGCCTCATCATTTAAACCACAGGGAGTAGAGAAAGAAAGATCTACTGGAAATAATGAGGAAATGACCAGCACTGCTCACTGGTGACAGTGTTGTTGTGCCTGACATAATTTTAGATGTAATAATAATATTAATAAATGTGCCATTTATGAGTTTTCCATCCATAATTTATGAAGCATGGTAAATTGCCTTGGGAAATTAGCACCCTCTCAGACTGGTACAGTTTCCAGCACATTAAACCTGTGTCTGCACTGTTAAAATCCAAACATCTGTCTAAACACTGCAGGAACAGATGCATACAATGTGGATTCAATTTGTCCTTTGACCAACAGAAAACACAAGGTGCCGAAATGAGGACTGGGACTTGCATTTAACAATGCACGTGATAAACCTCTTTGATGCAATATCCTTCATTGTTTTTGTTTTAATTATTGAAGAAGAAAGAAAACATAAGAAGAAATCATCATCGAGAAAAGTAATTGGTCTTCAATTAGTTGTTATCTCTTATCACTTTTAATATGATAATATGCTCAGGATGGGCTGAATGGATTCTTGATGCTATTTGGAAGGTTTATTCCCAAAAGGACTGCTGGAGAACTATGTTCAAATCTATGCCATTTATTGCAACCCCATGCCTTTTAGCAACTACACCTAGGCTTCTACACCATTTCCCAAATGTGTGTCTATCCTGGCTGGTAGATCAGTGGAGCTGTGATTCAGCCAAATCTGAAGTACCACATATTATGTGCCCATAGTAAACATGAAACCAGCAGGTTGGATCATCTGGAGTTTGGGAATTAGATCTTAGTAACCTCCTTGGCATAGAATATTCTCTTCAGACTGAAATGTGACTATTTGAAAAAACTGCATTATTTTATTTGGGATTCACAAATGAGCAAACAGTGCCAATCTGATCTTATCCCACATAACCTGCCTATGTGTCAAGGAAAACTTTAAAGACTCTCTGTCTATTCACTTCCTGTGATATAGTAGGTGAGGGCTTCTTTTGGTGAGGAGGAGGAGGAGGAGGAGGAGTAACATTCTATTTATGTCAGAGTTAGTAACTATTCCTGGAATTGTATAATCTCCTCAAGCACTCTGGTGCAAAAATGCTGATGTCATGTTGTTTGGTGCTTTAATAAGATGTGTGTGTGTGTGTGTGTGTGTGTGTGTGTGTGTGTGTGTGTGTGTGCTTTCTCCTTCTTTGTATCTGAACTCAACCTCACTTCTTTCTAATAACAGCACAGACACAAACAATAGGTACTATTCCAGTGCCTATTTTTATATGACGGATCCTCATGATGTTATATCTGTCCTGTCTTTAGTCACAGCTGATGCAATCTAAAATCTATACCAATTCTAAATAGAGTTTTACCTCATCTCCTGACATAGATTTGGTGGTAGATATAATCTAAGGAAACTTCTTCACTGATGTAATTGCTGACAATTTCAAGCCCAGATACATGCAGGGTGCTTCAGGCCATGCACCTTCTCATCTAAAACCTGGGGACTATTTTCTAAGACCATTCTGGTTTTGGTGGTGGCAGAAATGATTTGATCAGTAGATTTTTAGTGGCTGCCTAGGAAGAATTTCCTGCTGATTGAGCATCCTGTCTCACCTTTCAGATCAGGCACAGGTCTACGGAGCTTCCAAAAAAGAGCAGTAAACCAGAGTTCAAAACAAGCTTGAAAAATACCTGACAAGTGTGTGGGGTTTATGTGTGTGGCAATTGAGAGGTGAAATGGGAAGTATATCAGTTGTACCGAGCAACTGTTTCCTCTTTGTCAGCCAGGCATGTTTTAAACATGGATTTAGCTTTTTTTTTTAAAGAAAATGTGATAAACTTTTTTCCCCAAAAAACAACTAGAACCTATGTCTAGAACACATTTAGCAGTTTGAAAAACAGTGAACCAGCACAGGAGTGAATGGGTGGGATGTGGTGGACAAAGATCTCTTCTGATCCACTATACCAGTGATGGCGAACCTATGGCACGCGTGCCACAGGTGGCACGCGAAGCCATATCTGCCGGCACGCGAGCCGTTGCCCTAGCTCAGCTCTAGCACGCATGTGCACGCCAGCCAGCCAATTTTCGGCTCACGCGGAGGCTCTGGGAGGTCATTTTAGGTTTCCGGAGGGCCTCCGGGGAGGCAGGGGGGCATTTTCACCCTCCCCAGGCTCCAGGGAAGATTCTGGAGCCTGGGGAGGGCAAAAAACGGGCCTACCAGGCCCACCGGAAGTCAGGAAATGAGCCATTTCCGGCCTCGAGAGGGCCTCTGCGGGGGCGGGGGAGGCCGTTTTCGCCCTCCCCAGGCATTGAATTATGGGTGTGGGCACTCGCACGTGTGTGATAGCACATGCGCGTGCGCTTTCGGCACCCGAGGGTAAAAAGGTTCGCCATCACTGCACTATACTGTCCCTTTGTCACCTGCCTTCTGTTTTTGGGGATATTTATGTGCATGGCTTGGGTTGACTTTCCCTGCCACCCTGTGAAGCAAGAAATCATTGTCTAACATCCCATAGATTGCCTACAATCCCTGATGTATGCAGTGTGGCAGAGCAATGCAGTGAAGCAGGCAGACTTCTTCTTTTTTTACTGGGTGACCCTATTCATCTTGCAGATCAGCTGTCTTAGTACCTGTCAGCTTCAAGAAGGCCTTCATCCTTGGTATAATGTATTTCTGTATAGTTACATACAATGCAATCCCTCCTCCACTTTTGTTGGATCTGTTTCTTTTGAACATATCATATTGCTCTAATAGTATAAGGATCCATGGGTTAGATCCTTCAGTAATATTGACAATATCATACCTGCTCTCATGTACTAGGGCTTCAAGTTTTCCCTGATTATTCCCTATACTTTGAGCATTAGCGTACAGGCAACAGACTTCTTTATGACTGGCCTTGTGTTTGCTTGCTACAACTCCTGTTTTATAGCCAAGTGCACCTTCCTTTTCCCCACTTCCTTTCTTGTTGTCAAATTCATTGTTTTCCAGCTAATGCTTTGGGTTTGGGCTTGAAATTGGCCTCCTAACCTCCATATTTAGTTTAAGGTGTTTTGAATGGTTTCAACAAGATTTCTTCCAAACACATTCTTCCCAGACACTGTCTGGGAACGGAGCCCCTCTCTTGCCAGAAGCCCAATAGGTAGATAGTATAGACCAGTGATGGCGAACCTTTTTTGGCTGGCATGCCAAAAGGATGTGTGTGCGTGCTAGTGCGTGCGTGCGTGCCCACACCCATGCCCTCCCCCGTGCATGCACACAACCCACGTGCTGCCCCCTGTGCATGCACACTCCCCCGCCCCCCGTGCATGCGCACAGGCCTCACAACAGACTCCTGAAGCCTGGGGATGGCGTTTCCGCACTTCCAGTTGGCCCGTTGGGCTGTTTTTCGCCGTCCCCAGGCTTCAGGAGATTTTCCTGAAGCCTGGGGACAGAGAAAACGGCCCAAAAGGCCGAAAATCAGCTGGCTAGAGCATGGATGCATGCTGGAGCTGACATAGGGCAATGTCTCGCGTGCCCTCTGATTTGGCTCCGCGTGCCACCTGTGGCACATGTGCCATAGGTTCGCCATCATGGGTATAGACCATGGTCCAGAAATCCAAACTTTTCTTGACAACACTTTCCCTTGAGCCAGTGTTTACCGCTGAAATTCTTGTTCCCTCATTGGATGTTGAACATCTTTCGGAAGTATGGAGGAAACACCACCTATATTCCTAAGTCTTTTGCCTTCTGCCTAACTGCTTATAGTCTCTTGATATATTTTTTCCAGGTTCCTTTTTTGTTGTGCCACTCATGCCTATGTGAAAGAGGAGAAATAAATAATAATCATTGGGCTTGATCAGTTAGGTAAGCCTCTGAATCATGTCTCTGATCTTGGCACATGGGAAGCAACATGTTTCCCTTGATTTACAGGTGCCATGTTGCTGATCCATGGTTTATGAAGGATTTTTTTTTTTACCAAGAGAAAGTTGTTTGCCTCTAATTTATTTTACTGCTATTTTTTTTAACAAAAGAAAACACTTTACTGAAAATCTGGTTACCTCTGCTATGTTCTTTAATACCATATTTTCACATATTATTCCATTATAGATTGCCTTGGCAGTTCTTATTTGAAAGGTAATAATTTAATAATAATTTAATTTAATAAAAGAACTAAAGTCTTACTAAGGCTTTATAAAGAGGTACTAATACTTCACATGATTTTGATTCTATGCTGCTGTTTATACAAGCAAGGATTGTATTAGTTTAATTTTTACATGTTGCTCTTCTTAAGTATGAAAGTTATCAGTGCATCTTAATGATCAAAATACAAAAATAAAATGCAATAATGAATAAATAAATATTGAGCATTTAAGGGCAGATTAAATCTGTTAAAGTTCCAACATGCTAAAATTCTATAAGCTTCTAGAAAATCCTCACTGGGGAAAATTTAACTGTCTTTTCTTTGAAAAACAATGTTAATGTTTGTCCTTACATGTGCAAATTCATATTGCCATAAACATTTACAGAAAAAGAAGCGTAAATTAGCCACTAATCCCACAGCATTAGACCAGCAGCCTATTCTAGAAAACATTAATAGAGAGAGAATAATATTAAAAGGGGATCGAGGTTTAATAAATAGGTATTTATTAAAGAAACTAAAGAAATCATTATACAGAGGGACTAAAGAAATCATTACACAGAATTTGAAATTTTTTCTATGTAGCAGGAGATTCCCCAAATCACAGATGGTGCAACTGATAAAAAGAATAGATTCCAAACCACTAATCAAAACAAGTATATTTATCTCCTTTTGCAGGAAGTAGAACATGACATCTTCCTGGTTGGTCACAGATGTTTAAAAATTCTCACAGGAGAGCAAGCTTCTGGTTTTCTGAATGTTTGTTCAAAATTTGCTCTCGCTTTTTCAATAACTTCAGATTCCAAAATAGTCCTCTATTTTCTTGGTCTCAAGGCCATGATGGAGATACCAAGCAGCAGCAGTCTGGTCAGGGAGAGAAAAAAGCAGAATTTGGGTCAAATTGTACCAAGCCTGGGAAAGCCGTATTATTTGAAAGAGGGAGGTAGGACAAAGGAGACATTGGAAAGAGTGCCTTTTAGTTGGAGACCTTAAGACAGGATGCATCTGGATTGGATCATATTTCTTACTAAGGCTCTAGATAGGCCAAACAATGGATAATGGAAAAAAAATGCCCTTATAGACTGGCTGTGGCGATGATTTGGTCACTGCAGAGGCATCAGCCTTTACCTTACCTTCTTTTAAAAGTTGCACCAGCTTGTGGGTTCTACATTCTACAAAAATCAACTCCGAGTTCAGCATCATCTTAGCTCCTGCTCTTACACCCTTTCTTAGAAATACAGTATGTGCTAGACAAGCTAGAATCATGACTGTGCTTCTCAATAGCAACAGGAGGTCAGGGGAGAAAGATTGTTTTAATACATAAGAAAATGCATAAGGACATTGGGGATTTAGTAGGCATGATCAATTGTACTTAGAAGTAGAATTGCTCTCGGTGAAAGTTTCAGAATTGGCAAAAATGGTTCCCTAGAGCCTCAGCCAGGTTCCTGGTCAATAGTAAGACTAATAGAAAATCTGGTAAGGATAAATATGAAGGGTAAAAGTATTGTCAAAGCTAAACAAAAAAATCTACTGCTACGTAATACAAGGGATGTGCAAATTCTGATATAGTTTAGGACAGTGGCAAAGCAGAAACTGAAGAGGCAAAGGTTTATATAGTCCTTGACTTATGACCCCAATTGGTAGTCCTCGACTTATGACCCCAATTGGGAACAGAATCTCTATTGCTAAGCAAGGCAGTTGTTAAATGAGTCATGAACTCTTTTGTCCCCTTGATATGCAAAGTGCAGTTGCAGTTGTTAAGTGAATCACACAATGGGCTTCCCCCATTGACTTTGCTTGTTGGAAACAGACTAGAAAGGTTGAAAATGACAATCAGATGACCTCAGGATGTTGTAACTATTGTAAATGCATTCCTGTTGCTGAGCGCTCAAATTTTGATCACATTATCGTGGGGATACTGCAGCAGCCCTAAATGTGTGAACATGTCATAAATAATTTCAGTGCTGTTGTAACTTCGAACAGTCACTAAATGAATGGCTGTAAGTTGGGGACTATCTGCAGTTGGTACAAAACAGCATTAAGATAACAGGATAGTCTGATACAGCCACCAGAACATTTCAGGTCATTGTCTTTCTTTTTTTTTTTTACATCCTTCTGGTTGCCTAATAAATCTGTAACAGATAATAGCTTGTCAGCTAGACAGTAGGCTCAGACAGTAGGCAGAGACAGAACAATTACTCCCATTCTAGGCGGCAGCCGGTCTAGAGTTTGGCATTTAGAATTTTGCAAGTGGACAAGCTAATGGATATCTCTGACGTTTAGAACATGGTGGCTATGGGTTGAGCAGCTGGCTAGAGATGAATGTAGGAATTGCCCATGATGGGCCCTGAGAGTGGGTGGACATTCATGGCTAATGTATGCCTTATTTTAAGTAACGAGGAGAAACAGTGTATGTGCTCTATAAATACCTTTAAACTGTTTGGAGGGCAAAAAATGGTGAAGTCTCCCACGAGACAAATTTGTTTTCAAGACATCTACAGTACTGCAGGCTTACACCAGCTTATACACATTGTAATTTTTCAGCATTGAAAAATAAATATGTCTAAGAAAGTGGTTTTTAAAAAAAAAATTCATTTTTTAAAAAGGTGAACACGTTAGGCAGCTGCTCATTTATCCTTAAAACAATCATCTAAATAAATACAGTGTGAAGAGTTCTTTTTCATAATTCGTTTTTGTTCCTCATGCCCTCCTTCCCGTCTTTCCATCCAGGCAGCATTTACTGATTCCTGAGAACACACAGCTCTCCTTGGCTGTGTTGGGGCAGATTTTTCCTACTGGTTTTCCATTTTCTTCCTCTTTATAAGTTTCTCCCACCCTAATGACTCTTTGTATTTTTAATTCCTTGTTTTTATATTGAAAGATCACATAGGACAACAACACTCTTAAGCCCATTTGGATATTAGCACCACTGTTAGTACAGAATAGATATTTACTATAATTGTTATTCTTCCAAAGTATTCAAGTAACAGTGATGGTCACTTTCATATGCAGAGGTAATGTTCATTTAACATAGGATACTTAATGACATTTGAAATTAGCCTATTAGTTGGGGCTTTTAGGTAAGAGTGGCGTGGTGGTCTAGTGGTGAAGATGCTTGCCTCTACTCAGAAGGTTGAGAGTTCAATCCTAGATAGCAGCAGATGTTTCTCTCTCCTAGGGCGTAAAGAAAAAATATATGCTGTGAACTTTACATAGGCATCAGGAAGGGCATCCAGCCAGTAAATACTCAGCTCCATCCAGTTGTCCCAACTCTATCCTGAATAGGGACTACAGGTCATAAAATAAAGGGGGAGCTGCGGTTTTTAGATCAACCTTTTGGTAGGCATCAAGAAAAGGCTGTTTTGTGCACATTTGTATGTATGTGCAAATAAACTTTGTTTCATATGGCTGGAAGGGACCTTGGAGGTCTTCTAGTCCAACCCCCTGCCCAAGGCAGGATTCCTTAGTTCCAGATTGGATCTCTCTTTGACGAGATTCCCCCTTTGCTTCCTGTCCTGCCTTCAGGTGCTGCGGAAAATAAAGAAGAGTCTCTTTCCTCTTCACTCCAGTAAGAGAAATGACTGCTATGAACTTTGATATTTGCAGTCCTTTGGCCAAGGATTTGGAGAAAGGGAAAATGTTGAACGTGGATTATATATGAATTATTTATTTATCATTTCAGTGTTAAGTTAATTCTGCCACCTTGTACTTACAATGCTCCATTTGTGCACCTGGAACTACTATTTAATTAACCAGAACTTTTTGTGTATGTTTGGGTTTGTTTGCTTCATTATAAGGACCTGTCTACATAAACCAGAGGTCTTCAAACTTGGCAACTTTAAGACTTGTGGACTTCAACTCCCAGAATTCTCCAGCCAACTATGCTATGCTGGCTGGAGAATTCTGGGAGTTGAAGTCCACAAGTCTTAAAGTTGCCAAGTTTGGGGACCCCTGACATAAACCCACACATCAATTTGTTACTTCTTCTCATAAATAATTGCTAGGATAGTTGGTTGGTTATCATTTAGATATCGGAATAAAACTGCTTAAGAGTGCAAAGTACACAGAAGACAAGTTTTTTTTTTATGTCGCACACAAATTTATGTACTTTCTGTTCTTATAGAAAGTGGGTCTTATTGGGGGGATGCTGGAGATTGGAAATGGGGAGAGCAGCTGTAGATTTTTTTCCCCTTTGCCTGCCAGTACTTAGCTCTGAGTCAGCAACATGTGCATCCTGTTTAAAATTGGCTTATTTACCTCCCTCTGAGAACAAGAAGCATTTTGGATCAGCATGACTCTGACTACTGGAAGACTTTGCAATGTTGCTGCAGTTTGGTTGATGTCATAGGTGACACTAAAATTGTGCTGATCTCTGCCTCGAATTAAACTGGCTGGATTGGAGCGCTCTCAAAATCTTACTGTTTTGTCCTTGCTCAGCATTCCTTCAAAAACATGTGCTTATTTATCCCCCTTTTCTCTTGCCTTTTTGCCATGCATCAGTTCTGCCACCATGATCTGTGTCTATTCCTTTTCGTACTAAATTTCACTCCATTTTCAAAATCAGTGCCACTGTGGTGATTGTTCAGGGCAGGGGTCCCCAAACTTGGCAACTTTAAGACTTGTGGACTTCAACTCCCAGAATTCTCCAGCCAGCTATGGAGTTGAAGTCCACAAGTCTTAAAGTTGCCAAGTTTGAGCACCTCTGGTTCAGGGATTCTAATAGTGAAATCAGATGTCCCTCCTGTCCCTGCCTGCTTGAATATCCTTGATGCTGCAAAGAAGTTGACATCTTATTAATATAATAGAGACAGCACTATGATCTCCAAGCTCTAGTGATGAAATTCAAGATAGAATTGGCACTTAGTTATTGAAATGGTGGATAGTTTATGCCTTTTTAGATTGACTGTAAACAGCAGAAATCAAGAAATATACCTCGGACTGGAGCACCTCTGGAGTAGCAATTTTTTGATGCGGTGATGGACCTATAGTTAGAAAAATCAGAATTGTGCAGGCAATGGATGTAAAAGCTGGAGTCTGAAGAAGCAGGATAGAAATAGTATTGGTGCTTTTGAACTTTTGGAGAAGACATCTGAGAATATCATGGATGAAGTAGTACCTATTTATCTACTTGCATTTAACATGTTTTTGAACTGCTAGGTGGGCAGGAGCTGGAGTGGGTGGCAGGAGCTCATCCCACCGTACAGTACCTGGGTCTTGAACTCGGACTTGCCAATTGTCAAGCCTCCATTCTAACCACAGAGCCACTGCACCCATTGTGCAGTTGAGGCATAAATGACTAGACTCAAATTGTCATATTAGGCAAAGACAGAGCCCTGAGGAGTGTATAGTCTTGGCAAAGATGGAAGGAAGGAATGAGAAGATGATGATAACCAGCAGCAAAGTGGATGGACTCAATTATAGTAGCAATGAGTACATGACTGTGAGACATGAATGTCAGGGTTGGAGATAGTTCATCATGGAGAACTCCTATCCATGTTGTTACTATGACTTGATACTGACTTGATGGCATTTAATCAATCATCCTATGGCATTAAATAAGAAAGGCAGGCAGGCCTTGAAAAAAGTACAGCATTTTGATATTACAATGTGGTTATTGTTAAAAGAACTGAAAGACCAGCTTAAGGCAGATCATTGTGGAGAAAATCCATATGGTCCCTAAGAGTCAAAACTGACTTGATGGCACACAATTAATCAATAATATTTTTACAATAAAACTTATTTGAAAGCAATTTAATTCTCATTTGCATGTGTCATTTCTCTACGTTATTCTGTGAGTGAATTGGAAAAATAGAGGAAAAAAGGAGAATATTTTTTCCTGCATTGGAAATGTTACTTCTGATTGGTCACATATCCATGGTTAATCATTCAGGATTATTAAACCTCAGTGTAACCTTGAGCTGGCTTTTTTTGCTTCTTCATTGATTGATTGACAGTTTACCCTCATTATATAGATTCTGAATAGTAAGCCACAATTCAATCTGCAATAACATTAAAGCAATCAGAATTAACAATAAACTGCCCATGATGGTTGCCTGAAAAACCACTAAGAGTCAAAAGTCCAATGGTAAATTGTATTGAGGCCAGTGAAATGCACTTTTGAATAGTTATGCATAGATTTGAGCTGACTATCTTTTTCATTCCCATAGAAAGAAAACAAGATCAGCTGTAAGTTTTTTTAAGTCCTTCAGAAATAACCTTGCCAATAGTATTGCAAATGTGGCTGTTTTTCTTGCACCATTTTTTAAGTTATAAAAATTGAAAATGTTCTCATAGAACAGTTAGAGGAACAATTTCTTTTCCCAGAAATGATTGGGAAATGCACAGCACTTTAAGCTTTTACAAGCTTTGCATAACAGAAGAAGCCTACTGAGAACATTCAAATTCTGTAGAACTTGTAAAAATATTTGGAAGTAGTAGGCATTTCACTCCCTGCATGGTATTCTCATTTTAGCTGCTTGAAATGATTTGGGGGAGAATTCTTCTTTATTACTTTTTGTCACTTATACATTTTGGCTTTCCAAATTTTGACATTTTAAGTTTCCCTGATTTCTCCTTTCCTGTTTCTTAGACCATAAAACTCTATTGTTTCTCATCATCCATACTGATTTTGCCAGTGACACATCCAGTTCAACAGCCTCTTCTGTTCACCCAACAGTTGACATTGAAATACTTGGTCGTCGCTAAGAGGTCTTAGAGATGTTTAAGGCGAGCTATCCCTGAAGACTTAACCATGCATTAGTTTGTTTGATCTGTTTTTAAGTTAGGGCCTCTTATCACCACATGTAGTAGCAAATTCCATAGTTTAATTGTGCAAGATGCATGTCATTTTGCCTGTCTTGAATTTCTCAATATTCAGCTTTATTGTAGACCTCCAGGCTCTAATATATGAAAGAATAAGAAAAAAAAAACCCTTATCTGTTTTCTCCATGCAGTTCATAATTTTATGAGCATGTACTTCCGCTGACTAATCTTTCCCCCCCTAAACTTGAAAAGACTCAGTTATTGTAACCTTATCTTGGAGGAGAGTTGATACAACTCCCTATCAGTTCTATACTTTTTTCCAATTCTACAATATACTTTTTGAGATACAGCAATTGTTCCACAGAGTATTTCTAGTATGTCCGCAGCCTTCTTACAGAAATTGATAACTGAAAAAAGTACAATACTGACATATTTTTTATCTTTATCATCTTTTTTGTGTTTTTCACAGTTGACTACCCCAGGTTGACATTTTCATTAAATTTACCTATCATGGCCCCAAGATCTGTAACTCATACACGGTCATTGGATGGATATAGTTATTTTTTCCATGAGCACCATTTTGTGTTTATATTAAAACATTTTCATGCTGTTGCTATTTATCCAGCTTGGAGAAAGCCCTTCTGGAGCACTTTGCAATCTGTTTATTTTTATTACTTTGCATAATTTGGTCTGATCAGCAAACCTGCCCATCTCACTATTCACAAATAACTTTAGATTAAGGGTGGCCAAGCCGTGTTTCTAGCCATGTTGCTGAATTACAGTTTTTCCACATGTTTTGCCATTAGATATTGTGAAAGTTATAGCTGACCAACACCTGGAGGGGAAGAGGCTCCCTACCTGCTTCACTTGTTAAAAACACACTAACTTCAGACAAATTCTTGTCTCAAACTTCCTGCTTATTAATTTCATGTTATTTATTTATCTATATGTTAGATACTTATTAAGAAAAAAAGCCTAGTGTACAATGTTGCCTAGATCTGCATTCAAGTTTTATTTGTAGACAACACAATAACTAGCAGCAGTGACATACTCATTGAAACAGTTACTGAAAACAGAAGCATTTCCTCTGGATTTATATCCATACTTCTGGCTTCATACTTCAGAAATCTATCTGTTTTCTGCAATGGTAACCGTACTTATTTTCATATAGTGGTTGACATCATTCCCAGCTAGCTCCCTTAATACCTGGCATGTACAAAAAACATGTACAAAAGATACATGTACAAAAAACTATAATAGGTAAATATTTCATCTATAAAAGACAGCATCTTACTTTGTTACATTTCAAGACGCATATACAGAATTGCTCCCAAAGACTGAAAGCATCAAGGCCTAATGGGGCAAATAGACAGCATAGTCTACAATAGTTTATTTTTTTTCTGGATAAAATCAGCAATAGCCAGTGGGAAGAGATTTGGCATTTCGTAATAGGAAAGTGCTGGTGTCAGGATGCCCTCTGCATCCATGATTTTGTCCTTGAAGGGTGTTCCTTTTTCTTTTGCTTCCCAAATTGCTGCTGCTCAGTTGGAGCTGCTGTGCCTTCAAAACACATTACGGTACTTTGTTATGCTGTTACCCAAAGAAAAATAAGAGAAGGGAAGAGAGAGACCATAAGAATCCATTATACCATGTTCTCTGATATTAAATGGTTTTGTATAGTATTTTTCCATCCTCTGGCATGTACAGCTTGCTGTTTGACAAGGAGAAAGTCTAAGATTGGTATTCAGGGATATCATTTCATCTCCAGCTGCCCTTATATTATCACGAAGGAACAGCCTTTCCACACAGCAGGTCAAAGGCAGTTTTTAGAAAAACATGGAAGAGGCCCACTGTCAGAAACAACATTGGATAAATATTCAGTGTTGGGTATTTGCATCCTTCCATAAGCTACTTAGGCTGCAATGTTCAAAAATCTATTTCTGAAACGGCTTCACAAAGCTTGCCTTTATTTTGAAACAATAATATTATTCGTGCATTGTACAACGTCTGTGGAAAGATATATACAATGCAGAAATACTAAGGCCTGTCTGCTTTATCTGTACTTACCTACCATAGCCAGACTACTATTTGCACATTGAATGGTGTCATGTGTCTTTGATGTGTGTTGATAATTTATAGCAATGTTTCTCAGACTGATGCCCTCCAGATTCCCCCCCCCCCATATACATCCATTTTTGTCTGGCATAGATAGAAGGTTACATGTTATTGCCAATTAACAGAGTTGAGGTTGTTCTCAGCATGGATTCAGTCTTGTTTCTTACTGCAGCCAGATTTGCAGGCCATTCTGTGCCATGGTTTCTTTTCCCTATGGTATGCTATGTAAAGTCACAAATTTTCTTGGATTAATGCAATGTGTGAGTTTAGACTGTTTTACAATCTTGGAGTCCTCTTGCCATCTTCTATATCAGTGTTTGCCAACTTGCTGCTCTCTGTGTCTGTTGGACCACAAATTCCATAATTTGATTCATGGCTACACTGATTTGGAATTAAAGAGTTTCTTAGGGTATTTGGATAGATAATAGCTGGATAATACTAATTGGAAATTACAGGGAATACAGTTCAACATGTAGAATGCACCGGGTTGGCGAGGGTAGTTTTTGTAAATTTGTGTGTGTATTTTTGTATATGCAAAGACATAAGTGAAGAGAAACTAATTTTAAGAGTTCATGATAAGGATGTAGGTGGAGACCGTTACCTTGCTGAACTAATTGGTTTTTCTGATGCAAATTACAGTCCTATTGCCACTAGCACTTCAAGTGTTATGATAGCAGTGGGTCTGTAGATATTATAAAAATCGAGACAGCTTGCTGTTGCATGGTTTCCATTTATTTACTCTAAATATTTTCTCTCTTTTTTTCTTACAGACTTTTAATCATATTAGTCTGTTTCAGTGTCTGTTTTGAGCTTCACTGGCTGTGCCACCACCTTCAGCTATGTACCATCTGCTGCTAGTCTCAATATCCACTGAATTATATGCACAGTGGGAGAGATGAGGGCAGTGTGCTAGGTTTCAACCACTGGATTGGGCATATGTGGGATTTCACAGAATACTTTTCTGATTAAGGCTTGGGGGCACGCCATAAATATCCTGAGAAAATGAGAATCTCAATTTCAAAGGCTTCCAACCACATGGCATGTAAAAGTGGAAGGATGTTCTGAAAAGCGAAAATCACAGAAATTAAATAACTGGCCAGGCACTCAAAAACCTTGTGTTTCTATATCTATTTCTTTTCACATCCTCTGCACCTTTGACCTTAACTGCCTGTCTGGATGTTATAAATCCATCTTTACTGCCTTCTCTTTTATAATACTGCAGTTATACATTTTATTTATTTGTTTATTTCTTCAAATCTATGGCCACCCATCTCAGTCAATAACTGGGTGGCTTATAATTCTGAAAAGTTATAATGATTAATTAAAAAAAACCAATAAAAACAGCAAAACCAGTAAAAAATATTAAAAACATCCAATTCAACATACTCAAGAGCAAGATATTTGAACATATGAATATCTTACTACTATACATGCATGTACTGTATATGTATAGATATTGAGCTATAGGTAAATATAAATACTGTATGTAGAGTCAGTGTAGTATAGTGGTTAAGGTATTGGACGAGGAAGGGAGAGGAGGGGAGGAGAGAGGAGAGGAGAGGAGAGAGGAGAGGAGAGGAGAGGAGAAAACTAGATTATACTTCTGATTTCTTCCATTAGACCAGTGCTTCTCAATTATTTTCTGTTACGCCCTCCCTAGGAAGAAGTAAACATTTCACGCGCCCCCAACTCTCCGCTGGGACGATTGTTTGCAATATTCGGCACGTTTTTGCTGAAAAAACTCAAGCGGCTTATCAGCGTGATTGGGGTGTAATGTGTTTAAGTGATGCCTTAATTTATTTGGCTTCATGCTGTCCGCTGCCAACATTTTTAGACACAGTAAACATACTGATCTTTCCTCGTCTTCCATCGTAGTCACAGTGAAGCCAAGCGCTACATACGCTTCATCATATTTCCTCGTCTTAGCTTTCAGGAGACTTACGTTTGTCTCATTATCTCCATCTCTCTCCTCCTTTCTTTTCATCCCTGTTAAATATTTTTCCATGGTGTCTCTTAAGGGTTTGTTATCTGCACTTCATATCTCTTGCTCTGTGCTGTGTGCTATTGTTTGGTGCAAAAAAAACCCTACTCCCTGCGGCAAAAAAAGCACATTCCTCGGGGTCATGGCCCCCCTGGCCCGCCCCACTATTTGAGAAGCACTGCATTAGACACAGAAGCTGGCTTGGTGGGCCAATCACTCTGTCCCAGAGAGTGGGAGACCTAGACTGAGAGGTTGGAAAGCTTCTATCTCTCATACCTGCATTGATAGATTAATCTGCCACTGAAGATAATTTCAGAGGAGAGTCCTTCATCCTCAATGAATTAAGTTTGCCTAATGATTAAAGTTAGATATAAAATCTGTCAGATGTAGGTTGCTTTTTTTCACAAGACACTGCAATGAGAGAAAGGTCCTGCAAGGAATGCTAAGATATTAAAGAAAATATATGAGTGAAAAAACTGTTGTTTGGTTTAAGAATTTTATTATAGATTGCTCATGGTATTTCCTACTCTGAACATTTACTGTATTCTATTCTTAGTGTTTCTTTTCCTTTTCCAGAAGTATTTTGTAGAAGGTTTGCATTTGTGGATGCTCCAATTTCTTTCTTTGTTCATCTCTCTCAACAGATCTATGATGAGAAGAAGAATTTATTTGAAGTAAGAGACAACATCCCTGAAAAAATCGTGGAGAAAGTGGCAGGGGACATTGAGAGTCTCCTGGCCAAGAAAGTCCAAGCTTTAAAGGTAACATGGTTCCTGAGTTTCAGTTTATCTGATGAAACAGGCAGGAGGCAAGCAATCAAATTGGTACCTGTGATGATGTTCTGATATCCTCAGGAATTGATTGATACTTTATTACAAGGTTTCGCAGAACATTTATTAGAAATGGGTAATGTTAAACAAAGTGCTTGCACAGCTCTTCCAAATATTTTCTCCTTTGCATCTCTCACATATACAGTTAAAGATTGTGTGAAATGTTTCTGGTAGCCCTTTCTTCTGTAAGCAGTCAAAACTTTCTCAGGCTTCAGCCTACTTTGGGCTCTTCAAAATGAGTGGCCTTTTCTGGTCCTTTGGAAGGATATTTTGCAAAATGTGAGTGTATAATGGGGGAAATGAAGCAGAGAATAATAGCAATTGTCTGCAGTTAAATCTGGGCTTTCAAGTAGGTTTTCAACCTAACTTTTCATTTTATATAATTTCCTTCCTTGTGTATACAGTGCCAGAGTGGATCAGCATGTTTAAAGCTCTAATATTAGATGGACCTGACTTTTCCTGTGACAACGTTCAATATGTACATTTTCTGTTTTATCTTCTCTGCTTAGATATGATTCTCAGTTAGTAAATCGCTTTTATATGTGCATATTTTTGCCTCGTTTAATTGCCTCAACATTATCAGATATTAAATTGTTTGTTATTATGACCTGTTTGTGATTTCCAAGAAACCTTGTGGCCATGGTAGTTCATGATGCCAAAAAGTAGAATAGCGATAATAATATATATTAAAGCAATAATAATATATATCAATTTTGGTAAACCCATATTTATTTCAAAGGCACATCAACTTTTCAATCCATAAAACCGAAACTCTGAGGGAGTAGCAAAACAGCGCATGGTGGTGACAATTTCGGAATGTAGATTACAATCAGCCAGATCCTTTAGAAAGATAAGCAGAAACAATACAATAAAGTGCATAAAGATTAAAGTACAATTATGCAAAACTGCAATCAGCTTCAGTCATCTTGGCAATTGGCATTTTCAAAGCTCAGCAGTAGTTCAGGTCGCATCACTCCCTCCTCTCTTTTAACTAGGTCAGTTTTTCCCCATGCTACCTTCTTTCCCAAGTAATTTAAAGAGACAATCGTGTACAAATTTCCTTGAAGAATAAGCTCTGTAAAACTCAGCGGGACTCAGTTTCTCAGTATACGTGCATGGGGGCAAGTCTTGGCTACTACTGGTACCTTCACACATCATCTGTGTTCAAGGCCAGATGATAAATTATGAGAGATTGAGAGATTATGTGCTACGATCTGATCCTGCCCCATCCCAGAATTAGGAGTAAAGTGTTATGTTTCAAATCTTGCAAAACCCAAGGCTGCAAGATTTGCACCAGGCACCCAGAATGAATGTGCACCTTGCTACTACTGTACATCTTTAGTGCACAACATTCTGGGGGCCTTGATTGGTGGTTGTCTTAGCTGAGCTTTCAGCTCTGCTCAACGTCATTCCACATGAAAAGCCCCAGCAAACAAAACAGTCTGCTTACTTTAATGTTTTCTTTCTTTTTTATTTCCCACTATACCAGTGATCAATTAAATTTGTTTTTAATATCCTTGAATCTGTAGATTGATTATCTTACTTAATGGCCACTGGGTGGGAACAGAAAGGTTAGAGCATTGTGTCTTCTGGCTGACACCTAGTGGTCATCCAGATTTTTGCTGAGATGCGCATACTGAAAAACTGGAATTTGAGAAAGAGGGTCCACTGTGAGGATTAGTGTCAGAATTGTAAACTATCCCAAGAACATAATATGAAGAGAGAAGGCAAGGAACTTGTGCTTCCTTAGGAGCAGCAACTGCTGGGAAGGCAACAGCACAGCAAGTGCCAAACTTTTTCAATTACATTTCAACTATATGTGTTAAGTCATGCATAGGATGGGCATTGTCAAAGGTTTTATACCCTCTAGATCCAATAGCTGACCCATACATTTAAAAAGGAAAAGGAGCTGCAAAGTTCCAGATTCCCTTGAGGCCAAAAGAAGAGAGCGGGTGGGTAAAGAAATCAGGGACCAGACTGAAGAGACTGGATTCATAGGAAACCACTTGGAGTGAGAAGATTGCTGATATGGCATATATTGTTTCCCTGAATGCATATTAATACGTTCTACATTGGCTGCACATAGTCCCTTCTGGCAGGATAATAAGGAAAACATTACGTAAGAGCATGTTGCAGTGCCTTAAAGTGTCCCTGGACCAACTCAGCTACTGGTAGAGGGCATGCAGACTTGGGGAACATTAGTGGGCCATCCCCAGGCCAAGAAAGGAAAGATGTGTTGATGTTCTCCATATCAGTAGATTTGTCTCATAAATTGTACTCACATTTTTCTTTGTAGCCACATGTTAACTTTTTAAACACATTTCAAAGAAAGGCAGTGTCCACTATATTACTATTAATCCTAGCCAAACATGTAATTTGCATAATAGATACGACATTGTACAATACCAGAACCAATTCCATCCCATCCCGCAGAAAAACATAAAGTATATGATCCTCCAGTGTTGGTTCTGCAGCATTTATCCTATGGTAAATAAAAGTTTAGTGCCCTCCCCCCTTTTCCTTGGATATTCTGAAACATGGGTTTTACCTCTTAGTCCCACTCCAAATGGATCCTAATCCCACTCCTTTTGGAGTGTGGCCCTTGGCATGCCTTGAACACAAGGCTTGGCACATGACTTGAACTCTGTGTATCTCCATCCCACCATGAATGTGGCATTTCTGACCCCCCACTCCCCCACCCCATTTTCTGCTCCATGTTGGAAATAGTGTTTTTCAGTGTTCAAGGTTGCTTTCTGGTTTGCCAGCTGAGTTTTCTTCAAGTGCTGTGCTCTGAACTGGCAGTGTGCAGAAACAGGAACACCTTATCTGGGTCAGTGGTCATCACTCTGTAGCAGCCTAATCTTGGCTGCAGCTACTATTACCACAGTGTTTTACTAGCATGGTGGTCATGACATCTGCTTGATATATAGAGGGCTCAAAACCCAGCAGAGCTACCTATTTATTTGTTGGTTTTAATTTTTTTTAATGAGTCCACTGATACACTATTTCAGCTATTTTTCTAGTTACTTGGGAGGGAAAGATTTCATTCAAGTTCTCAAATAAGCCAGATGAATAAGGACTGCAGTTATACTTTACTACCATAAGTACCTGGAAAACAAAATGAAAAGGTGCCTCCTCCTCCTCCTCCTCCTCCTCCTCCTTGCAAGTATCTTAGAGACAAAAAAAATTAATTAAAACAGTTATGCTGGATTTCAAAGATGTAATGTTCTGCACATTAAACAAATGCTATAACCACTCTCCTCCTGAGAGGTTCTTTTGTCTGTGGGAGTCTAATTTAACTTTGTATGCATATATTTTGTTGTGCGAGTATAGCTGTAAAAGTATATATATATATTCAATAAGACTTGCCCGCAGAAGAGATTGGCAGTTGGTTTCCCTATAAGGAGAGTTGGAAAGGTATAGTAACTGGGGAGTTGCCCAGCTGGGGGCATGCTAGCTGGCAATCTAGTTTCAACATCTGGCAAATTGCTGCCAAAGCCCTCAAACTAGACAGAATTTTCTTAAAGCAGTTTAGAAGTCAGCTGGCATCAGCATGGAACACGACTGCTTTAAGGATGCAGTACTATCACCGTGTAAGTCTATGGTTTTTTCTATTAACACTTGATTCTGCTTTATTAGAAGTCCTTCTGTTCAACTACACAGCAGATTGCCCACTATAATTGACATTAGCTTTTGTTTTGGTTTCTTTTGCAATTTCATATATCTCCCAAAGCAAGATGTATTTATGCAGACTTCAAAATTATTTTCTTCTTCTTTGTACTGTAATTGAGTCATCCAGGGACTTTTCCTTTTATTCGCAATAAAAGAAAAGTTGTGAGTTGTGATTTCTTTTTCATGTACATATGAATTGGGATAATGAGGATGAGTTAATGGAAATGAATGAGATGAACATAATGCTCATGACCCCAGTGCATTTCACTGCATTTATTCTAGACAGCCTTACCTTTCCTCTCTGTAAGATACTCCTGTAAGAATTGGAGGATTAATTTACTGAAGAAAGTTTATACTGAGTTAGCAGTTACTAAAATAGGAGATACATTCATGCTTATTTAAGATTTTATTTATTTATCAAACTTTTATGCCTCCCATCTTGCCAAAGATGATTCTAGGAAGCTTACAGATATTGAATAAAAGGCAGATTAAAACATTAAAACAATAAATAAAAGTCATAAATTCCTTGACTGATGGGCCCGCAGCATGTCCCTTCATGGGACATGGGTGGAGTTGGCTAATCCACCAGTTTTTCAGATAGACTGAACCCATGCCATGAAGGGCTGATATGAAAGGTGATAATGAGTACTTTGAATTGGACTGGAAGCAAACTGGCAGCCAGTGCAGCTCGTGGAACAGCAGTATAACATGGCCTACCCTAAGGGCCCCAAGAACTGCCTGCACAGCTGCATTCTACACCAACTCAAGCTTCTGGCTACCCTTCAAGGCTAGCCCTATGTAGAGTGCATTGTCCAAGCATGAGATGACCAGGACTTGAGTGAGTTCAGGGACTCCCAATCTAGAAAGGGTGCAACTGGCCCATGACATGAAGTTGTGCAAAGGCTCTCCTAGCATTGACTGCAACCTCATTAAGCAGGAGACACAAGTCCAGAAGAACACCAGATTACGCACAGGTCTGTCTGGGCTAGTACAGCCAAATCCAAATCTAAAGAAGTCTAGAATCAGAAGCTTTATTTATTCATACCTGGCTTTTCAGAACAAAATATCAACAAAAATAAATTAAATATCTGTGAACTGCATGATGAGAATGTTATTGTTTATTATCTCTTGGCACTCCTGAAAAAAACAAAATAAATATTGACTGAGCAATATTGATAGGACATAAGTGGTTTTAGCTGAACTTGTAAGAATCTACAGTGATTGTGTAATCCTTACATATTCACCCAGAATGACGACCTAGTTTGTTCAGTGTACAGTAGCTTCTGACTAAAGTGTAGGATTGTATTCCATGGATTGGAAGTAAATTGCACAAGAAGAAATTGGCTGGGCAGTTGATATTCTGAGATAAAGTGTGCATTGATGTCAATATAACCTGTCTCCAATATTTTAATATTTCTGCCTGTTATTCTGGGTCACAGAGTATTTTCTGTGTCATATAAATGCTGCATGTTCTACATTCTATTGAAGTTACAGTTGAAGTATGTAATTTGTCTATGGAAACCTGAATCAAGATAATTACCTTAAGTTGATATTTGTGTTTTGCAATTCCTTTTGTACAATAATATAGCAGTTGGGCAGTATGAAATTGATTGATTGATTATGTGCTATCAAGTCAGTGTTGATCTTTGTAACACACAGATTTTCCCTAGGAGGATCTGATCCTAATCTGGTCCTTTCAGGTCTTCCAATGTCACACCCTTTGCCACTGTAGGTGAGTCCATCCACTTTGCTGGTGGTCTTTCTCTTCTATTTCCTCCCCTTTCTCTGCATTAGAGCACCTAGATTTTGAGAGATCTAGTAGAGAGCTAGATCTTTGCATAAGGTATCCAAAGTAATATAATTTGAATCTCATCATTTGCCCCTTGATTCTGGGTTGATTTGTTCAATGATCCTTTCGTTTGGGTTTAAGTTATTTTTTCTGTGTGGGGGGGTGGGGTTGTCTCTCTGCGGAATTTTTACAAGTATTCTCCATCACCAATGTTCAAAAATGGGAATATTCTTTCTGCAGGCTACAAAACCAGGAAAGACATGTTGAGGTTCTTCTAAGCCGCTTCCTTTTCCTCACTTATAGACAGAAATCTTGCTACACAAAAGCAGACTACTTTACAGATTAATAGAGCTGGAAGGGACCTTACAGGTCATCTAGTCCAACCCCCTGCCCAAGCAGGAGACCCTACATCTGCCTCTACCTAGGATTGAACTCACAACCTCCTGATTGTGAGGCAAGAGCTCTACTTCTAGGCCACAGTAGCTTATACTTGCACCATTAAATACTTGCACCATTAAACATATACTTTGAGAACTCCTAGGGAGGAGCCATTTTAGTTTCACACACAAACTATCAAAACATTTCTGTCTCTTCTCTTGGATGCAGTCTCTTCCTCCTGGGAATCCTGACTACATTTCACCACACTTTCTATCCTGCTTCTTCAAAGTCCAGCTTTCACTTCCATAGAGCATCTCAGGGCACAGTACTTGAACTCTAGTTATCTTTCTAGGTATAGATATATCTAGGCATCTTTTTAAAGGCCTTCATGGCTGCTGTACCAAGTGCTGGTATATGGTCTATTTCTTGATGTTTGCTCTTTTATTACTGGTGGTTGATCGTAAAGGGTAGAAACTATTCACCATTTCTGTATCTTCATTATCAGTTCTCAATCAGTGCCTGTTGTTATTAGTTTGATCTCTTTTATATTTAATTTTAGTCCTGTTTTATCATTACATTCTTGAGTTTTAGTATTAGACTGCAGATCCTTTGCATTTTCAGCTATAAGTGTAGTGTCCTCAGGGCAGCATAATTTATTGATGTTTCTTCCTCTAATATTAAAACCACACTCCTCTTCCAACCAGCTTCCCTTTATATTCAGCATATAGATTGAATAAATAAGGGGAATGTATACAGGCTTTTTGCACTCCTTTGCCTATCTGGAGCTATCCTGTTTTGCCACCTCTGTATTGTGGCTTCTTGACCTGGATAAAGCTTTCACATGAGAACAATAAGATGTTCTGGAATTCCCATTTTTCTAAGCCCATTCGACAGCTTCACATGATCAATACAATTTAAAGCCTCTCTTTAATCAATTAAAATATTGAGGGATTTTTTTAAAAAACTGTTCTTTGCCTTTCTCAATTACCCAGCATGTATCAGCAATAATGACTCATGTTCTTTGGCCTTTTCTAAATATGACATCTCTTTTTCCAGGGAGAGCTGTAATCTGTATTCCTAAACATTCCTAAACATTATTTTGCTAGCATATGAAATTTAAGATACTGTACAATAGTTTGCACACTCTGATAAATCTCTGTTTTTTGGTATTGGAATATGATTGACCTCTTCCAATCAGTTGGCCACCATGTTGCTGCATAGTTTGGGTGGTACCTGTACTGATTCTTTTTCTGCTTGACATAGTTCTGTGGGTATTTCCTGTAGCCTTCTAACATTTTAATGATTGGAGTGCTGATCTAATTTCATCTTCTATCTAGTATTAGAGGTTCTTGTGGGTAGGAAATATTTTTAAGAGATGTTGTTTATTGACATCTCTCTTGTACAATATTTCAGTATCCAAGTCCGTTTCCATCTTCAATGGAAATCCATTCATTTGTAACAACTTTTTAAACTTCACATTACAGTTCCTCTGGTTTTCTATCAGTGGAGTTCAGGACTTCAGAGTGATTCGTGTTATTCTCCCCTTAAATGCTGGAAACGTATTCCACCTGTTTTGGACATGGATTGGCTTTGCTCTTCTGCTTTAGCTTGACTTGGAACCAGTGGTGGGTTCCTACAGGTGCGGTCCACTCTATAGCACCGGTAGCGGCCCGCTGGTGACGTCACAGTACCGGTGCGGTCGGTTGCCGGTGCCTGGGCGCCGCCATTTAAAAAAAATATTAAAATTTTTAAACAATTTTCTTCTGCGCTGCCTTCCTACCCCACAGTGAGTCCAAGCAGGGGAGAATGGCTGAGGGAGCGCATGAGACGCTGAAAGAACGGGCGGCAGGAACTATCTCCATTCCCCTCCCTTCAGCAGTCCGAGAAGCCACGAACGCGTGGTGATGATACCAGGCATTTTCGCACGTTCGAGGCTTCTTGAGCTGCTGAGGGGAGGGGGAATGGGTGGCAGGACCTATCTCAGTTCCCTTCCCTTCAGCAGTCCGAGAAGCCATGCCCACCTGGTCACATGTCCGGCAAGCCACACCCACAAATAAGCCACGCCCACAGAGTGGTAGTAAAAAAATTAGGAACCCGCTCCTGCTTGGAACATGCACATAAGCAATTCATAGTCTGTTCCACACACGCCCAGCCACAATGTTGTTGTTACAACTAACCTCTTCTACCCCTTTGTGACAATGATATAGTCAATTTGATTTCTGTGTACTCTTCTCTGTTGATGTCCATGCATATAGATAGTGCTTTGGTTATTTGAAGATTGTGTTAGTAATGACAAAAAAAAATCAATGAATTGGCAGAAACTGGCAAATTATTCTCCTGCTTCATTTCTATTTCCCAGGCCATACAGTCCAAACTACCATTTTGTTTCACATTATTCCCAACATTCCAGTCTCCAGTCACAAGCGTCATATCTTGCTTATACTCTTCATCAGTTTCAGACTTGACTTATCTACACAAAATCATCAAGTTCCTCTTCTTCAGCATCAGTGGTTAGGAACAGATTTATTATAATTTCTAATCCCATCTAATCAAAACTAAAGGATTGTCTATAAAAACTAATTGATTGTCCATAAAAGCTAATTGATATCATTCAGTCACTGAATAATTTGTCCCCTTAAATGCAACACCTTTCCTTCTTCTTCACGTGCTAAGTAAATAAAGAGTCTGATCTTCTGACTCAAAGTATCTAATCCCAGTCCATCTGAAGTTGCTGGTGCCTAAAGTGTCAATATGTAGTTGCTTCATTTCATCTTTACTGCTTGAGGTTTCCCATGTTCATGCTTCTTATGGTCCTACTATCATTCTAACTTTACAGCATTGGGTTTTCTTTTCCTGTATGGCAACATCAATTGGATGTTCCAAAGGCCGTCAGTACTGCGAAAGTTCCTCAGGTCTTCTTCAATAGCATGTTGAGTCCGACCTGAGGGGCCTGCCATCTGGAACTATATTGTGAATCATTTTATATGGTTTATTCGTGAGACTTTCTTAGTAAACTATTGAAGTGGTTTACCATTGGCCTTTCTTGCTTGGCATGGAAAAAATGCCTTTCTCATTTCCCCTAAAGTGACATTTCAGATTTAACAGATTAACAGAGTTGGAAGGGACCTTGCAGGTCATCTAGTCCAACCCCCTGCCCAAGCAGGAGACCCTATATCTGCCTCTACCTAGGATCGAACTCACAACCTCCTGATCGTGAGGCAAGAGCTCCACCTCATCTCCAGTATTTTCCTATGTGACTATTGCCCCACTGTAGGTGGCTGTTTGCTTTAGCTGGGCAGCTGGGATGACCTTCATGCTTTTGGTGACTCTGCTGCCATACTCCTGACATTCTTTGCTCATCTGTCTCAGAAAAACCCACCCCTACAATATAGGACTTGGAGGGGGATTGTGAAAAAAGGGAATAAAAAGAATTGTTTACTACTCTGATCAAGACTCCCCCTGTCCCAAATTTACCTGGGCTGAGTGCCTCAGCCTCATTTGTCTCTTTTGGTCTTAAAGTAGAGGAGCTATATATATATGCCACCTGCTCTGTCAGCAGATCTAGCCTTCTTAAATAAATAGCACAGACATGATCATGATAATAAAAACACAGTCAAAAGAACAAAATGTAAAATATTGAAAACATTAAAAGGGATTAAAAGGCCAGAGAAAATAAATGTAGAACACCTTTCTGATCTGTAAAAAGGAGGCTAATTTCAACTCCAGTTGGCAATTTGTACCATAAAACGAACCCTGACACAGAGAAAACAAATTTAATTGTTGATGTCAAGTATATGATGGGACTCATGATAGGACTCGCAAAATACTGCATTAATGATGTAAATGCTGAGGGTGGAGTCAGAAGGCAACCACAAGCATTGAAATTGTTTCAGGGGTAATGCAGAACCTTAAGGAGACATCGCTTACCACTCCTGCTGCTGTATCCTGAGCCAGCTGCTGATTTTGGACTGCTTTAATGGACTGTGTAACCAAATATGTATTACAATAGTCTGATTGTCAGTTTATCAGGACATGACTCACCAAAGCCAGGATTGTCCTTGCAGGAGGACACCCAACTGATTTATTAGATAAAGGTGGTTGAAGTCTCTGCTCACTCCAGCTGTTCCCCATCTTTCCACTTTCACTGCTGTAATAGTTAACCTGATTTTAAAAGGGTAGTGCAACACCACCACCATGAAAATGTTTTTTTTTAAATTCGGCTCCTTTTTTTCTTTCAACTTCTGTGCTTAGTGAAGGGAATAATATATTATTTTCCCCCATCCCCTTTTCAGTAACAAAATGTTAGTGTTGAATGCTGGAAAGTATATTTCAAAACAGAAGAGCTGTCTTGGAAAATTGTTTCTGAATTTCGTATAATTAATTAGTAACACCTGTGATTATTCTGCCAAATTTTCATGAATTTTTAAAGTTTCTGAAATGTATAGTGTGCAGCTAGTTTCTGTCTGCTTGAGCACAGGTGTGGAATATGTAGGAAATACTGTTTAGTCCAGAATTTCTGTACATTACAAACCCAGAACTGATTTTATGGCAAAATACCCACATTAAAGAACAGGGATTGTTATCACATCAAAATGGATGCTGTAACTGGAGCACTTTGAGAGGCAATTTCACACTTCACCAAGAGGTAAATGTGTACACTTGCTCTGTTTTAAAATGCAGAAATGTGTGAGCCTATATTTGGGGAATTATGTGGGAAAGAAACTGGTTTTTTCCCATTATATATTTGCACTGACTTTGAAGCTGCCCTGCTTATTTAATTGTGCTGTGCCTTAACATAATACAATTGTGTTGGAAATAGTAATTTAGCTTATCAGACTGAAAAGAATGGAGAGAGCAGCAGTAATATAAACCACCAATACTTCTGTTTTTCATTGGGTGGGAGTATGTCTTAGGCAGACTGAAATGTTCTTGAATGTTAAGTGGTTCTTGCTCTGTTTCTAGTTCCCCAGACCCAAGTGGTTGAAATTGGGCCATGTTAAGAATCAAGCTAGATTTTGTGGTTGTTAGAATCAAGTGATGATATTTAAATGATCAGGATGCAAAGTAAGAGAAGGTTTGTGCATAATTTAAAATTATGTAGAAGGAAGACTTGAGCAAGAATAATTCTCAGAACATCTATTATGTCAGGGGTGTCAAACTCGCGGGCCGTAGGCCGCATGCGTCCCACCCCTATTTTAGGAAAGGGGGGAAAGTTGCGATATGTCACGTGATGACATCACGATTTTGACACCCCTGTATTATGTGCTTTGCATGAGGCTGTCCTTGAAGAGCACTTGGAAACTGTAACTGATCCAAATGCAGTAGTGTGAGTAGATATGGGAACACCATGGCACACTCATGTAACACTGTTGCTTTGCTAGCTACGCTAATTACCAGTAGGCTTCCAGGTGCAAATCAGATGCTGGTTGTTATCTATAAAGCCTTTCATGGTATAAGATTGTGTTATTTATGGGACTATCTTTCTACAATTAATTCTAGTCAATTGATAAGATCAGACAGGAAGGGCATGGTCCAGGTCCTATCATTTAAGCACTGTCATATGGTAGGACCTGGGGTGGCATATCTTCTTTGATACTCTGCCTTTCCTATGCTACAGGGAGCCACAATTCTGTTTGCCTTAATATCCCAAAGGCCTCTAATACCACCACTAACTCTAGACAATAGCTAGAGATGGTGGTGGTATTAGACCCATCTTGATTGGCCTTTGGGATTGTTTCTCATGGTTTAAATTTGTCTCTAGCACAATAGTTTTTATGATGATTTCATGTTTTTATTAAGATTAAAAATTGTTTGCTCCCATCTTGCCTTGGGGGCAGCTGCTTTTATTGCTATTTGTTGCTTTTAA
The DNA here is from genome assembly GCA_023053685.1 of Diadophis punctatus similis. NCBI lineage: Eukaryota > Metazoa > Chordata > Lepidosauria > Squamata > Dipsadidae > Diadophis > Diadophis punctatus. The sequence goes on along the minus strand of JALIGW010000002.1, from coordinate 189,635,895 downwards.
CTCTGCATGCACACACACACACACACACACACACACACACATCATGCACATTGATTGGGTGGCTTTATGGAGAATACTTGACTTACATCTGCAATTGGCATCAGAACTTCAATTGCTAAGTGATGCAATCATTAGCCGAGTCATCATATGACTACACCGGGAGTGATGCGTCACATGATGTATTGAGACTCCCCCCCTTCGCTAAAACGGTTGGGCATGGCCACAGCGTGACATATCCAGCCCAAGGGCTGGGAGTTTGACAGCCCTGGACTACATCCTGTCTTATCTTTGTTTTTTGGCCTTGGTCATTAAGCAAATCTGGCTTAATTCACTTTGACTGTGCTTATTGGGAGCTGGTGGGATGTTCGCAAATGGTGATCACACAACCAGAGGTTCTGCAACTGTGGTAAATAATTGCCAAGTGCCTAAATGACAATCACATAACCAACAAAAAGCTGTCGTCTTCTTTGATGCCCTGCTTTTACCATATCTAATTTGTTGAAATTTGGTTTTATTTCAGAGCAATGGCATATGCAGATTGTGCCTTATAAGTACCACTCTGAATTACAGGTGCTTGAGTAATCTAATCAGTTCACATTTAGTACTAAGTGAACTGACTCATTTGTGCAGCTACTTTTGAAAGCCAACTAGTATTACACATGACAGTGTCATAGATAGTAGAGTACATCTACGTGGGTTAAATAGATGTGGATTGTTGGAAGGAGAGACACATCAATATAGTGTGACCTTTCTTTTATTACAGTGGGCTACAGTGTTAAGCCATCTTAGGTGAGAACCTTACCTGCCTAAGTTCCAGCAATGAATGTAGATTATGTATGAATTAGGTTTTCTTCATTCAGAAAGCAATATTTTTCTTCTTGGTATTTTGAATCTTGGAGACAGCTCTTCTATTACTCAGTGTGTATTTATGCAGTCCCCAGCCCGCAACACATTAGCCCACCCAACAATAGAAATGAAAATTGGTCTCTTCGGCTGAGCCCTTGCATTAAAATCGCACACAGTCTAAGCTAGAGAAAAACAACATTTAAAGGTATAATCTCCCTGCTTTGTTAATTAATAGTGACAATTCATTCCTTTCTCCACTTCTTTAATTGCTGTTTTGTTGTTTTTGTTTTAATTATATTTTTAATTTACTCCTAATCAAATTGTGGCTTGTTCTCTCTCTATGTTTATTTAATTATTTTGTTAGCATCTGTGCACATGAGTGTGTGTGGACTGCTGTATGCTTCCCTCTGGGTTTCCCTCAATTCTTTCCCTCCCACCTCTTCCTGGACTAGATCCACTAATCCAATTTGAATCTAGTCTCTGAGGTCTGAAATTCTAATTTACAGATTGCAGTGGGAGTTGAACAATGCAAATACCAAGGTAGGAATTTATTGTCTAATCTAATCAGGAGGAATCAGACGTCTGTAACAAGTCTATCAAAGCTGCGTGGGACCCTTTCGCTAAACAGTGTATCCAGCCTTCTAATAACACTAAAGCGATTTAGGGTTTCATGTCTTTTCATACAGATTAGCTTGCATGTTTTCCTTTCATTTGCAGGACATGCTTGGCAGAAGCATGGCCCACTTTGCTTTTGAAACTCTATAAGCAGCTTCATATTCTGCAAAGGATTATCCATATGTTAGAGGATTAGATTTCTGCTGAGTCCTCAAGTGGCATGGGTTCTGTATCCCTACCCTACCCACAGTGCTATGGTTTCTGACACTCTGCTTTCATCAGTTTCATAGCACTAAGTCAAATACCTGACTTGAAATTAATTTTGGAAATTGGGTACCCACCTCCTTGGGAATGCTGAAACCTTAGAAATTGGATATTTGATCGCTTGGAAATGGCGGATGGTGATTGCAGTAATCATGATTACAGGGCTGGGTGAAGAGAAAACATAATTTCCCTGCACGGATGCGCTAGATAGTCTTGTTGGGAGCGGTGGAAGAATATGCAGTTGCAGTGAAACTGGTCCTCCCCAGTAATTATCTAAAAAGATGACTGCTGAAAAGGAAATGCTACCGCATGTATCATCTTTGATATGACGTATTCTAATTACATCGTTAACATCATATATTTTTTACCCGCTGTACTGCTATGATGCATTGACTTTTCATACAGTTGTATTACAGATAATTTCTGGTTTCCCTATCTACAGCGTTCTCAAATGTCTTAGGGTTAAGCTGCGAACCATCCCCACCAAGGACCAGAGCAATCAGCCTCCAACCAGCCTCACCAGAAGGCTAAATGGTTGGGAGCAGCGGTGAAATCTACTTACCTTCCCTACCGGTTCGGAATCGCGTGCCACCATCGTGCGTGCTTTTTCACCTGCACATGCACAGAAGGCTTTGCGCATGCGCAGAGGGTTAAAAAAAAGAAAATGGTGACATCCAGGCAGGTGGGTGGAGCGTCACGCTGCCGCCACTACCTGTTCTTCGAACCACCGGTGGCCCCCGCTACCGGTACACCCGAACCGGGCTGAACCAGTAGCATTTCACCCCTGGTTGGAAGACCACTCAAATCTCAAGTTGGAAGCTGTTGAAAATGGTTGGGGCAAATACTGAGAAAGGGACACTGCCAAGATCCCATCAGATGACAGCATTTAAGAGATCTGGAGTGTGCCCACTCACACTCTGACACATTGGGACAGGCAGATACCCTTGGGAAGAAGTAGACCCACAAATAATGTGGCCCTGAGCCATGTAGGGCTTTAAAGGCACAGGTGGTCCTCAACTTACGACCAGAATTGATCCCCAAATTTCTGTTGCTAAGCAAGACAGTTAAATTATTTTTGCCCCATTTTATGCCCTTTCTTGCCAGGTGGTGTTAAGTGAATCACTGTGGTTAGGTTAGTATGCTTGTTAAGTGAATTTGGTTTCCCCGTTGGCTTTGCTTGTCAGAAGATAGTAAAAAAGTGATCACGTGACCCTACAGGACACTGCAAATGTCATAAATGCCAGCTGCCAAATATCCAAATTTTGATCACATGACCATGGGGACGCTGCAACGGTTGTAAGTGTGAAAACCGGTCATGACTCATTTTTTTCAGTGCCGTTGTAACTTCGAACGGTCACTAAACAAATGGTTGTAAATCGAGGACTACCTGTAATAACCATGTTATTGAACTGAATTGCATCTGGAGAGCAACTAGGAGTCAGTGTAGCACTTGTGTAACTTGGGTGAACCATGGGTCTCCCAGCACTGTGTGTCTGGACCAATTGCAAATTATGGATAGTTTAAGGCAGTGGTTCCCAACCTGTGGTACATGTACCACTAGTGGTACACAAGGGCCTTCCAGGTGGTATGCGAACACTTTCAGGGTCATGAACGATTTTTAGTTAGTTATTTTTTACTTCACAAAAATGTTTACTGCCTAACACAAGATAATCTGGCAACGATTTGCAACTGTTGCCACTCCACCCACCTGGTCCCAGCGGCCCGAGAATCCAGTTGCTGGATGCGCGGGGCCAAAAAAGGAACGGTGACTGTTCTGAACTCTCAGCAGTCGCGCAGTAGAACCCTCGCGAGAAGGTGCACGTCGTAGCGAGCTCTTGAGCTAAGGTTAATCTCACTCTGTTATTGTTAGCACTATGTTCTCTTGACTCAAGTTACCCTTTGATATTCATTACTGCATCTCAGTGTGTATGTTACTATTTTTATTATTATTTTGTATACTTATATACTTATTATTTTCATAGTTGGTTTGCGTGTTCTACTTGTACAATTATGGAAATAAAGTGATATCTGATTGAATTTAGTTTCTCTGGAACCAGGTGGTACGCGGCGACTGTACGGGACCTCCAAGTGGTACTCGATCACAAAAAGGTTGGGAACCACTGGTTTAAGGGAAGTTACACATTAGAATGCATTGTAATAATTGAAATGGGAGATGATTAAGGCACAAGTGCCCATGTGTAAGGCCTCCTGATTCAGGAATGAATGCAACTGGCACACAGATGAATTTGTGCAAATGCTCCCTAGCCCATGGCTGCTACCCGCTCTTCTAATAAGAGCCGTGACTCTACAAGGACTCCCAAGTTGTGCACAAAACCTGTCAGGGAAGTATTAACCCATTCAGAGTTAAAGATCTCACCACTCCTGACCCTGAGGGACCAAACACCTACAACCACTCCACCCCAGATTGAGTAGTTACTTCCCATCCAGACTCTTAGAGGCTCTACACACTGAGCATTAATCTGAACAGCATCTCTTATAAAGATGTATAATCCAGTGTCATTGGCATACTTTGCACATTTACAGTGCTAATCGTAGATTGTTTCTGGTTTGTTTAATAAAGCATGGATGAAACAAATTTTAGCCTAATATTAGGTGCAGGTGTAGCCTCTTTATTTTCCACTTTCTTCGGAAAATGAATGTTTCTGGAGGAGATGCAGCTAAAGATCAATTACCTGAGCTTTAGCTGCAGGTTTTCTCTTAAACAATGGGCTTAACTCAACATAAACCTGTAGCTTGTTGTTCCTGTTATTATTGGGTGGCTCTTTATACTTAGGCAGTCTTCAGAATATAACTTTTAAGTTTCTATAGTCCAAAAGATTTGTTTGTTTTATGCATAGTCCTTAGACTAAATGGGCTAAAACATGTAGATAGACATCTATTTAAGGGGGTTGAAGCACTTGCTGAGCAGAGACCCCTGCAGTCAACACATTTGTGGATGAGTATTTTATAGGTCACCTAGGATGCTTTTCGGCTTTGGCCTTGAAGAGCAGACCTCAAGGCATTAACCACCTAAGGAGATGCATATTGTGTCTCTGTTTGTACATTTGACTGCAAGCCCTTAAGGCATTCCCAAATAAAGAGAGATGTTGTTGGAGAATGAATAAGCAAATAAAAAGTAGCTAGAGTGTATGCTAGAGTGTAAGCCCCAGGCAGTCTTAAAATTGCTGCCCATTATCAGCAAATCTTAAAATGCTATTTGTTTAGGCTCAGGATGGTATTTAGGAGTTAGAATAAAACTTTGTGGCCTGGGGAAAGTTATGAGCTGGCTGCAAGTGTGAAAGAAACCTAGAGGAGGAAAGTGAAATCAGCTTGACCAAATAATGCTATTCATATTTTTAAGATGAGCAGTAAATAAGAATCAACAAATGAAGAGACATATTTTCCGTGCCTTGCCTTGTGTCGATTTCATCATCACCTCTTAGTTTTGAGAGTTTGTATCTAGTGATAATTTATCATTGTCAAGAAATTATTGAATTCTTTCTATGTATATCATTCATTTTGTTGCATTATGATTTTTTTGCCTGAATAAAAGTAGTATGAGTTTTGTCCAGAGTAGAGTAACTGTGCCTAGAGGCAGGCATTGTGTATCTTGCATCTAGATTTCATGTGTCATTGCTCACAATTTCATGGTTTACCTGACAACTATAGGCAGCTTTCATTTGAGTGTTGTAGAGTCATCAGATTGTTCCATGGGAGTACAGAGACTACCTACCTGAAGGACTGAGGGGTAACTCTTTCCTAGTTTGATCCTTCTCTATTGTGGCTGATTAAATTTGCTAGAGAGGGATCTATTAGTGGAGTTTGCTTAAATATCTTCTTATAATTGTTAAATAAGTGGTGAAAAGTCCTGCATTTATGGGACCCTCTCTCTGGATTTTTCCCCCTAATTTATCTTTTATAGGCAAGATATTAGAGTTCATAATGGTTACTAGCTAATTTCATGAAACTTTGGCCTAATTTCAGAACTCCTTCCTAAAACACTGTCAACTCAAATTCCCAGTGAGCAGTACTTTGAATAGATTAAAAGGAGCTATTAGGAACATGAGACAAATGACTAATAATAAAGTCTTGCCCTTGCCTATTCTAGCCTCATCAAAAGTTTGGAAGTTGGATGTCATCAATATGCTCATGGTATCAAATTTTATCATTTCTTTGTGGGTGGAATCAAAGGGACTGTGGATACCATGCACGTTGATCTGAAAGCAATGATAAGATGAATGGAGACTGTAAAAAACCTGAGCCTTAATGTAGTAGTAATCACTAGACAAACTGAACTGGAGAGCAAAGGCAGCTCCCATCTGATGGGCCAAATTTACAACTGAATGGTGTTTTTTATTTTTTTATTTTTTAAAATATTTTTTATTAAGTTATAAATGGTGTTTTTTAAATGTCTTTTCTGGGAGAAGAGGAGAGCATTACTGCACACTGTTCGTATTCTTTTATTTAGCTGTTGCAATTTTTGTTAAAACACTTCTCATGACTCCTGTGAAGCTGCTCTTGAAAATGTAGTGGGCTGAGTGCTTCTGGGTGTCCACTTTTTGGTTATGTTACACAAATTTAGAGCTTTCATACTCATTTTCTGTTTCACGAATGAAGGTAAATATGTGTGTCCCAGGATAATGTTGCAGGATCCAATCCAGGTATTTACAATATGTAGAACAGCACAGTGCACGTATTCCGGACACAGAGAGAAATTCCTTGATGATGAATTCCAACATAACCCACCCCCTAAAAGAATAAACCTTTGATCCCAGTGACGGACTCAGATTGGATCCTGCATCATTTTCTGATTGTATAGCAGTTCAAGGTACTAACATTAGAATAACTGAAGGATATCTTGAGCTTCTTTACAAAAAACATAGTATTCGTTTGATGCCTGCATAGCCCTCCCCAAAAGTGGAGGAGGTAGAGAGAACTTAGGTTTTACAGGAGCTTAAAGCATTATTTTTATCCCTTAACCTTCCCTTCTAAAATTGAGCCCATTTTGAACTTGTTCCTTCCTATGCAGGCTGTCCCCCAAACAAGTAGAAATCACACATCCCATCCTAAACAATCCAGCAGGCTTCTTCATCATACCACAATTACTTAAATGAAACATTTTCACTAACCCTGTAGCTGGCATTTTTATATCTTGCTATTATAGATCTTGTTTATGCTTTCTTCAGCCTATTGTGTTAATTGCTCTTAGCAAGGATGCAAAAGTCATTCTAACTTGTTATTTCTATGTTTGTTTGCGTTCTTTCAGTATTCCAGCTTAGTTATCCCATTCTATTGATCTAACTAACCATACTTTGCCTGTTTCTCTTATCCAAAATCATCTTTTTGGTTCATTTCTTTCTCTTCTTATGAACGATCTTGATACATATTGCAAATGTATTTTTTAACCAATGCATATCAGTAATCTGCTACAGTTTGTTACTAGACATGTTGCAAACTATACGTTTTTATTAGCTTAAAGATGCATAAGAGCCTCAACCAGTTTCTGTTTAAAGTAGGGACTTGATGTCATGTATAGGCCATCTTTTTTCATTACTCACATAGATTTCACAGAAATAGCTGTCATCTCCTTATGCAGTGGCAAGTAGAACCATTTGTAGCTGTTAAAAACAGTGATAAACAACTTGTTTTGCTTTCCTCAGCATGTATATTCCTATCCAATTATCACGAGCTGCCAGCACCACGATACCAAATTAGTTGGATCATCAAATCTGGAATTGTCAGGCTTCTCATAACTAAGCAGTAGCCTTGATGCCCTAAACTAAATAGAATTGGTTTTTTTTTTTTTCAGAGAGCATCATATTTAACAAACAGCTGAGATTTCCCCCTGTATTTATTTTGTTTGTTTTATTTTTCAGGAGGGGGAAATAATTTTGGAAATGCTTCTCTGAATATTCTCTAGCATATTTATTTATTTAGCATACAGTATTTATATAGCCGTCCATCTCATATGGAAGTGACTCCGGGCAGCATGCAACACTTAATTACCGTATTTTTTGGAGTATAAGATGCACCTTTTTCCTCCCTAAAAGTGGCTGAAAATTTGGGTGCGTCTTATACTTCAAATGTAGCTTTTTTTTCCAGCCCTAACTAGGTGCTAACAGATCTTCCCAGCTCTTACCTTGCAGGCTTTTTCATTGTTACTCTCTCCAAAGAATGTTTTTCCAGCCCTAAGTCTTTGCAGAATTTTTTTTCATTGCTCTACTTGCTCCGAATAAGTTTTTTTCTAGCCCTAACCAGGTACTAACTATCTTCCCAGCTCTTACCGGCTTGCAGGCTCTTTCATTGTTACTCTCTCAGAAGAATGTTTTTTTAAGTCCTAACTAGGGGATAAAATAATGTGCTGAAGCTGACCAGACTAAGGATGCTAGCCAGATGAATACCTGGTAGGCAGATTTTTCCCCCTATTTTCCTCCCCAAAAACTAAGGTGCGTCTTATACTCCGAAAAATACGGTAAAACAATAAATACATAAAAGATCACAATTTAAAAATAACTATAGAAAGGCACAAGAGAGGATGATATTAACTACAGAAAGGGAGCCATCGCAAAATCTCCCTCGTCCCCTGGGACTCCCAGGCTTAATAATATAGCCAAGTCTTTAGAGATTTGCAAGATATTGAGAAAGATGGAGCTAATCTCACTTCTGGTGGAATAAGTTCCACAAGATAGGTACCGTTGCAGAGAAGGCCAACCTTCTGGGCCCTGCAAATGTAATTTCCTAGTAGCACTTGCAGCATGCCTTCTCCGCTGGTTATAATAGGACAGACAAATGTGATTGGAGAGAGATAAACTGTCAGATAACCCAACCCCATGCTATGAAGGGCTTTAATGGTCAAAGCCAAAACCTTGAATTGGACCTGGAAGAAAGCTGACAATCATTGCAGCTTGTGGAGTAGAGATGTGATTTGTACCATTCTGCCCATGCCATTGAATTTTGCACCAGCTGAAGCTTCTGAGCGTATGTAGAGCACGTTCCAACTGGCAATCACTTTTCCCAGTGTCCCAGGATGTCATCAGATCTGAGCTACAATGGAAGAAAGTGGTGCTAGGCTTCCAACATAAGATCCTCAAACAATAGCAAAAGTATTTTTTTTACTTATTTAATTTAGTCACTAAAGCTGGTTTATATATATAAAAAATCAAAACGTAATCAGAATAACATTACAATTGAAACAGTAAAGCTGTAAACAGTTGTTTTTTTTATTTTAAACAAAAACAATAACAAATAGTAATGAAGTTCATATTCCTATAGCTCATTGTTTTTCAATCTTCACAACATTAAGATGTGTGGACTTCCCAGAATTCCCCAGCCAGCATTATATATATAAATGTAAATGAGAAATTGAATCATATTATGACATAATGTTCTATGTGAAATAATGCAGTCTGTTTGCTTGATAATTATATTTTTGGTTAGCCAGGAATTAGCCTCTTTTATGGTGGGTTTATTTATTTATGTTTTGTGTGTGGACATATTGAAATATAGCATAAGGAAAAATGAAGACAATACCTTCTTTTCCTTTGACACCTGAAACACTAAAGAAGAGAACATAAGGTTATCATTAAGGAAAAGAAAGGATGTTATTTCTTAAATTATTTTACTTTTGCCTTTATGTTATGTGGTAGAGTAACTTATGGGTTGGACCAGGATGAGGAAAAACTGGGTTGAGCCACAGAAGTTCACTGAATGATTTTTGGGTCAGTTATTTCTCTCTGCCCAACCAACCTCACAGGATTTTCGTAGGAAAAACAGCAGGAGGGAATCTTATATAAGCTGCCTTGAGATTTGAATGAGATAGGATAGAAATGAAATCAAATAAATAAATAAAGTCTCAGAAAGCAGTGATAACTCTATAACGGGGTCCCCAACTCTGGGCCATTGGGAACGGAGCCACACAAGTGGCAGGTGATCTTTATTTGCGTACGTGCGGGATTAGGTTGCGTGTGTGCAGCCATCTCCCTTTGCTGCCGCCACTGCCGGTCCACAGACCCAAAATGGTTGGGGATCGCTGCTGTATAACATCTTCCATTTCGTTTCCATCTGCTAAGGAAACTAAGACAGCCACTCACTCATTTTTTCTCATGCAATATTTCAGCACCCATTTATCATATGACAGAGACAAGGACTTTGTGACTCATGAGCACACTTTTTCTTGCTAGAAGTGCAATACATGAACCTGAATAGGCTTTGTTTATCCATGTCCCCCCAGAAGAGCTTTTCTGTCCGCCCTGAGCACTTGATGTTTACTCAGTTTTAAGTCATATTGGAACAATGCGTGAAATCTGAATTGAGTATCTCTTAAATAAATCCAGAGCTGACAATATGTAAATTGCACATGCATGTGTGATCAAAAGCTGCAGATAACATTAAAGAGATTGTATCAGCTTAATGCAAGTTTAGCAGCAAAGTCTGTGATCTATAACAACAATCCTTGTTAGCCAACAAACTTATTTAAACTGCTTGAAGTTGCTGCACAAACCCTATGTTAATCCTTAGTTCCTAGTTGAAAATACTCCTTGCTTGTGAGGGATTAGTTGAAAACCAGTTTGCCCTACCATAATCACAGTACTGTATTTTTTTCTTTTATTTCCTGATTGATTGTGCTTCTAGTCTTTTGTGTGCCTAACAAAATATAATTAAAAAGACAATTTTAAATAGATAGGCAACACAGATTAGTATTTTAGGAACTCGGTCTTTGGAATGCTCATTTTTGGAAGCCACTTTTGACCACAATAGTTTCATAAGCCCAGCTCTGTAAATTACTTTCCTTGCCACTGATCCATAATCAGTAGGACTGAAATACAAGTGATGCTGGAGAGTTGTGATCAGTTGTCCTATTTCTTGGGGGAATATTTAAAATAACTGTGTGTGCCTAGGCACCTGGGTACAACAGTGATAAAATGCACACTGTGAAGTTACAACATAAGATCTGTCCCTTATGTTTTTATATGTGATGTCTAGATGCAAACATGAAATGAGAACACTTGGGTCATAATGCAGGCTTTGTCATCTTGCCATGTGGTTAGGAATAGTTACCTGTGTTGGTGTATATTTCATTGGCCTATGTAGAAAGTAGAAGGACTGGCCTTGAGGGACAGGAGGAAAGCCACTGCCAACTCAACTGTTAGATAATAGAAAACTGAGTCTGGGGCAGAACTGTAATGTACAATAAACATCTCAGACAAGTCCTCCCTAGTTCACACAGAAGTAAAGAATAGGAAGGGGGGATTTATATTAAAACTTGCAGGATTTTATTATTAAAATTTTACAATAAAAGTAGTATTGATTTACATGACTTGGGTTTTCTAATCTACTCTACTTGAAGGGCTGGCAGCATAACATAGATTGGTGGCCATATTTACAGACACAATCAAGATACAGAAAAGTTATGGAAGAATATTGAATCCAAAGGATATCACAACAATTAGATACAATACTGATGGGGAATGAACAAAAATTTATAACAAAAACATATAGACACTTATTGGAAGTAGGAATGGAAGAGGAAATTGTGAAAGGTTCGATGATTGCATGGGCACAAAATATAGGCCGTAATATAAATTTAGAGAAATGGGAAAGAATATGGAACAAGAACTGTAAATTAACATTATCGACTGCATTTAAAGAAAACCAGTATAAAATGCTTTATAGGTGGCATTTAACGCCGGCAAGATTGGCAAAAATGTATATAAATATGAAACCGGATTGCTGGAAATGCAAAAGTAAGGATTTTTATCACATGTGGTGGCAATGTCCCAAAGCGAAGAAGTATTGGGAACGGATAAGGAGATGGCTACAGGAGATTATAGGAGAACAAATAGAATGATGCAGCTTCTTTGCCCTTTCCATTGAACCTGATGAGTTGAGGGTGCAATCCTATTCGATTTATCACAAGAGTGATAAATCTTTGTGGCTTATGGAATTGTCCCTCCAAGTACTCTTTCTTGTTTAACTGAAAGCACCTGGGTTTACGTGTGAAGAGGTGATTCTTCCTCCTACTTGATCAATACTTAATCTTTTGTTTCCTTGGGTGCATGGTTCACTATGCATGAGGATGGGAGAGTTCAGTAGTTAACTTGCAATTCTCAAACTTTCTTGACATCATTCTGATACAGAAGGTAGAAACTTCAAAGTAAGGGAAAGCCTAGCTGGAAGCAGAGGACGCGAGTCTCTGATAAATGGAGCAACTGCACCTTAAAGTACAAGTAAAAAGCATGTTCTTTCATCTGTGGCAAGTTTGTCACGCGTTTTGAATGCGTTTTGAAAACATTGGAGCTTGACATTTTATTTTGTAACAAAATTTATGCCCCAACTATTTCCATCTATATATGTTGGACAACTGTAGCTGAACTCACAACATTTAGTCTCTGAATCAGTTAACTGGACTGAAGCAGAGGGAGTTGCTTGGATAGTAACATTGGTTGCCTGAAAAGGATGGTAAGTGGTTGGTTGGATCCATTCCTATCTCAACTGCTATCATCCAAGCAAAAAGTCCTATAATGGCTGGTGGCTGTGGTTTATCTTCCATTACCTACAGCAATGTGGACATGCATGGGGGCCACAGTTTAGTTTTACCAACCTCTTGATATCATTTTCTTAATCACCTCTACTTGGTCACTTAATTTTCATCACATTTTGATGGCACATCTGTCAAATGCAAGCCAATTTGGTTTTCAACTTGATTCTGATATTCAACCTTCATTTGTATAATTACTCCAGATGGTCAAGATCTGGAATAGATAAAGAGTATTATGCTCAATTGTTTCTATTAATTATCAAGCATTCACAGCTAAACATATGGGAAGGTGTTGACCGGAAGTGTTTGTGTTTCTCACCGGGTTCATTCATTTTCAGCAGACAAATTTAAGAGGTTGATGATAATGGTAAGCTAATTGGTTCCTGGCTCATATTGTAGTAAGTTTTACTTTGTGAGCCCAGGATGCCAAATAGTTCCAAATTCTTTTTGATTGTAGGTATGTCAGTTTGCCCTTTGACTGACTGATTTTAGATTTGATGCAACATAATGATGTGTTTAGTAATAATATTCAATGGAGTCTAAAACCTGGGAAAATAATTAGCTAAACATAAAGCAAAAAGGATTGTATCTGCCATAAGATTTAACCAATGCAAATATTGTTAGCTGCTAGCTTATCGGTCATCGGTTCTAATCAAAATCCATAAAAACTGCCATGCTATTGATTTTGCTATCCATGGTTATAAAGCACATCTTTGGTTACTACGTGGAAAGTGCAGGCGGTGAAGTGAATGGGCTTGACTGATTGAAATGAGATCAATAAATTATATGCAGACAAAAGGCACTTATGGTTAGATTGCACTGAATCTCCCTGTAATTTTAAGAGCAGAAATATGCTGATAATTATTTAAATTGTACTCAGATCCTTGAATTCTCCCCCTCCCAAGTAACAGCATTTCAGCGCTTGTCCAGATGAGTGCTAATTTTCTCAAATGAAAAGGTTTATTAAACATGCCAGCCACTGCTTTAGTAATATTTAGAACACCAATTAATTTTATTACATTGTCAGCCCAAGAAGCTTCAACAACAAGGATCCTTTGATCAGTTCAAGAGTGCTGATTTACTATTGCCCTGTACAAAAAAAAGTTTTAAGCTAAGGTTAGGCTATTCACTTTCTACTTGACAATGAAAATGATAGAGCTTGATTTCTTTGGGCAGCTCAAAATGTCATCTTCTTGGGTAGGGAGCATAAGACTTGCAGCAAGAGGCAGCACTGCTTCTTTTTTCATATGGTACACTCACAATTTGTTGAGGAGGAAGAATTATCTCAGCCACTGCTTTCTCTCTTTTGGTTGGAAATTAGATAGGACGAGGAAGTAGCTGCTACGGCATAGACTGTAGAGATAGAGGTCATGTAGAGGTTGTGTGCAGCAAACTGCCTACCTCAAGCAGGCCTCGCATACCTACATGATCTCACCCAATTCACATCGCCAGGATGATGTAGGACACTATCCCTGGCTGGTACGTGATCTCATATAGGTTGTATTAACAGGATGTTCTTAAGGATTGGCGAGGAGAATTCACCAATAAAATGCTGTTGCTCTTTTCTACCTTTTGCTGCTTGGAAAACTGTATAAAAGTAATAAACACTGTGAAAGTAGTTAGACATCTTAGCGTCCTGCAATGACTGGTCTCTAACTCCATCATCAGACAAAAGCATTGCTGAGATAAGAAGCATTTTTCAAATGCAGAGCACCCATCGAAATATTGTAGTCATGGCTGCCCCAGAAGCTTCTCCTCGCAAGAAGAGAATGAAGATGAATAGTGTTAGAAGTTACTGAATCAAAAGAGCCAGGACCAACACTGGGAAAAGCCAGCCCTCACAACCTCTCTGTCTCATTTTTCCTTAGATTTCAACCCAGAGTTTTTAGAGCAGCCTCTGAGCTTGCAGGAAGGAACAGAACTCAATATCAAAAGATGGAAAGGCACAGAAATGACAAAAAAAAAAAAGTTCTGTAGTACTAATGCTCTTTTCAGAAGCTGTTACTCCTTCCCAACCCTGCATTCAAGACAAAAGGATACTTTTATACTGCCATTTCCATTCTCAATATTTCTCTCAAAGCACTTGGAAACCATAAAACGTAAGGGTTAGAAGGTAGCTAGTCCAATCCATTACTACAGCATCTCTAACAGATGATCATCTAGCATCGCTTAAACACCTCTAGCAAAGGAGAATCCACCTCCTCTTGCGGCACTCTATTCCAATACTGAACCCTTCAACAGAATAGGAGATTTTTCTTACACGCCTCCAAAAACTTACATCCTTGTAATTTAAATCCATTTTGTTTTCTTATTCTGGAACAAATCTGAGCAGCCTTCTCCACAGCAGCCTCTTCTCATCCCCGGCTTGGCAGCACAAGGAAGCATCAGCCAATGACTTATTAACCAGCCATCAACACCCCAATCAACAAGTAAAAAGGCACACAGAACCAGACACCATATAAATACCACACACAACAGCCCAAAGTACACACACTGCTTAGGATGGGCTCCAGCATGAGTCTGAAAGCTTGGAAGTCTAAACCTCTAGATTGAAAAAATACGAAGCATGGCATTGACCTCCTGAAAGAATAGCAATAGCAATAGCACTTAGACTTATATACCGCTTCATAGTGCTTTACAGCCTAAGCGGTTTACAGAGTTCAGCATATTGCCCCCAACAATCTGGGTCCTCATTTTACCGATCTCGGAAGGATGGAAGGCTGAGTCAACCTTGAGCCTGGTGAGATTTGAACAGCTGAACTGCTGAACTAGCAGTCAGCTGAAGTAGGTTGCAGTGCTGCTTTTAACCACTGCACCACCTCGGCTCCTCTTATTGCCAATTCCTTTGTTGCATATACTAGGGTTGCCTAGTTTCTTCTACATGATTAATGAAATAGATAATACTGCCATTGTAGAGTATTGCTTGTAATCCTTTGAATGATGGTCACATTTGGAATTTGGAGAGCATACCGTGAGCCTTCTTACAAAACAGTTATCTTGGTTTTCCTGAATACAAGTGACCAATTTACCAGAACGTGAATCAGTGAGGTTGCTTTCCCAACCTCTCACTTCCATGATTTTTAAAAATTATTTCTTCTTTATATTTGTCTTTTTTTTTCCTGGGTAGATGTGCACACCTGTAAAGCAAACAATGAACAGCGTATTTAGTAACAATTATTTATCTATATGGGAACTACTATAGAGGCATTATTGGAAATATAAATCACAGTACTGTGCATCACAGTAGCTTCTTTATTTCTAAAAATTGAAATAATCTAAAATAAATGAGGTAGGGCAGGAGCAAAAGGTGTGATTGGGTAGGAGAGGGAGGGAGCCTTCTCCATTACAGTATGTTATTAGCACAAGTTTTCAGTGATTGTAGTGTTCTACTGTCCAAACAAAATTTTGGTCTGGATATCTCTGTATAGACAATACTCCCCTGGTACTCCGACAAAGGTTTGTAAACATATTCATGGCTGCTGACATTTTTCAAGGCGGCAAATAACAGAAACACCTCTGATTCTATCGATTTCACATTCTGTAGTCCTGTAGCTATTTATTGCATCTGGCAGCATCTGAAAGGATATGAAATTTTCAAACTAGAATGCATGCACAAAAAATATGTATTGAAATGCCAAGTAATTTGTTTCAGTTAATGGTTTTACTGCAGTGAGGTGGAGACTAAGTAGAATTTCTTTGCATATACTACATGTAGCATTACTCAACTAGGATCTCTGGTATATAGACAGATTCCATCCTTCTGTTTTGAAATTATTTCTGGTTAGAAGTAATCTCCAAAACAGAAGGATGGGGAATCCGCCTATATGCCACAGATTCTGGTTGAGTAAATACTACATACAGTGTATAGAAGTAATTTTTTCTTAGTCCCCACATTAATCAACTAGAGATTCTTTGAGGATGCTTTTTTTGCTAGACAGGTTTAATAGGTATCTAAGTTCTTTTAGTTTGATCCAACATGTACCATATGACATCTTGATGGCTGCTGCTGATGAGGCTAAAGCAAAAACATTGATTGAATGCATTATTACAGAAGGGAGCTCACTAATTTCCTTAATCCCCAGCACAGGGGAAACTCTGGAATGCTTTTCTGCAGCTGCAATTTATATTGCTTGCACAAGTGGGTGAGCGTGCATGAGAAGCAGAGGCAGATTTGATTTTCCTATAGCTTGATTTCTATTCATCCTGTAGCCCTCCCTAACTGCCCACCTTACTAATTTAGCAAATGGATAAGGCTACCCATCCACCACAGTTAACTTTAGGCAGCGAAGCAGAATAAAAATGCAAATACAATTATCAAAATCCATTACCACAGGGGAAAAAAAGATGAAGTCAAGGCCCCATGAAAATTGCACATCCATAGGTCAAATACAACTATGCCAGTTCCATTTAACATCCTGGCCCCAGTGACCGAGCACCTTCTAAAACATTTTCCCTTGCTTCTAATCCTGTCCTTTCTGTATGAAGAGGAATTGGGATGCATGTGTGCATGTGTAACAGAAGTGGAGATGCAAGGATTTTTTAAAAAAGTTTCCTGTGACTAGAAATTTATGAAGGGTCACACAGAAAGACAATCCCAGATTGTCTTGAAAGTCCCCCATTTTGAGATTTTGGTAGCAGAATTAATATGTTTGTGAGGGTCTTTATGCAAATAGTCTACATTCAGATTCCACAGTCCCAGGTGTAGAATCAACCTGTCTGGAGTTTTATGCTCTGAACTTTTCAGATTTATTTATTTTATTTAGTGTATGGCATTTACAGAGATTATGCAATCACAGATATACAAATTTAGTTTAAAGCATCAGCAAATATATATGTTTATCTGTCTGTCTGTCTGTCTGTCTGTGTATGTATGTATGTATGTATGTATGTATGTATGTATGTATGTATGAATGTATGTATGTATGTATACACACACATATACATACATATACACAATATAATACTGGAGATAATAAATTAAGATAAAACCACAATAAGATCACCATAATATGGAGCAATAGAATTGCAATGGGATAGATGTTATAATTCTAAAGTATCTAAAGGAGATCATTAAATACTTGAGTAATGAAGTGAAATAGTAAATAGTGCTTACATTAAGGATAACTTACATTTTTAACACTACCTCCACTTAGATATGTGAACAAAAATACAATGATTCAGTGCCAAAATTACTAAACGAGGATCGTGATACCACAGTAGAAGTGGTGCTTTTTTTTTGTATTTGCATCACAGTATTAGATCCAAGTATCTAAAGGAGAGAGTTTGCATCACAGCACATATTTCATTGTTTGATTCTTCAGCAGATGTCCATGTGCTCCTCAATACATTACAGAGTTTATCTAGCACTAAGTCTTTAAACAATTTTTTTTGCCCTTTTTAGACAGAATAACCAATTACCAAATTACATTTTTTAGATAGGTTCATTAAATTATTCAGCATGTGTTTAAAATATTATTGGGAACGCTAGTGAAAACCTGGTGAAATTGTACTTTACTACACTGAATTTTCTGTAGAAAAACTGGGTTTGCAGAAAAGGCATAAAAACCACATTTGACTGTTAGCTGAGCATCTGGTACACTTTAACAAAGCCAGAATCACTAAAAGAACCATTAACTAGTAGAAGAATTGCAAGGAATGCTCTGATAGGATTGAAGAAACCTGGGGAACATTTTATGTAGGAAGAAAGATTTTGCAGTGTTGTACTGTGGAATAAAAATTGTTTAGAAATGTTCTTTGATTATCACCAAATAGAATGGAATACAACTTAAGAATTACTTTGAAGTATTGTGAAGGTCAAAATGATCAGAGGAAACTGGAAAAAATAGTTATATGAACGCAATACTTAAGTATATATATATAAAAATAAGTCAGATTTACTAGAAGGCAAAGTTGGGAAGGAAGCTGATTCCCCCCCCCCCCCAGATGCTTCATCTTGACTTTATGAGATAATGTAGTCAATTTAAATGGAGGGGCTTTGGATATATTCTGAATAAAGTTATATTTCTCCCTTTCAACCAGTCTTTTGAAGCTGATGTGTTGCAATTGCAACGCTCAGAATTCTCAGCCACAATGTTTGGGATGTTGTAATGTTGTTCTGCCTCACACTTCCCTTCGACCGGTTAGGGCCCACAGAGTTGGCCTCCTCGAGGTCCCATTGGCCAAGCAATGCCGGCTGGCAGGCCCTAGGGGGAGGGCCTTCTCTGTGGCGGGCCCCGCGCTCTGGAACCAACTTCCCCCGGAGACCCGAACCATCCCCACTCTGCTGGCCTTCTGAAAAGCCGTTAAGACATGGCTTTTCCTGCATGCTGGGGGTAGAGCCTAATCCATCCGAGCTCACCCCCGGGTATGTATGGTTGTTGGATAGTTTTAATATTTTTAATTTTTATATTTGATTTTTAAGCTATGTTTATTATTGGTTATTCTTGTATTTTTTTTCTGCTGTACGCCGCCCTGAGTCCCTCGGGAGTTGGGCGGCATATAAGAAAACCAAAATAAATAAATAAATAAATAATGCCATAATTTTGAAGATAATTAGGTTAGAGATAGGTGCTTTAAAAGTTAATAATGATTTCTATTTTAATGTGTTTTTTAGTTCAGTGAAGTTGTTCAATCTACCAGGTATAGGAGATCTAAAGTAAGACTAAGTCACAACTCTTTCTTCAGTTTGATCTGTATAGAAGTGGGTTGAAAAGAGTCACTATTTTTACCTAGTTTAGCTATAAATAATGGACATTAATATGAAAGCTAAAACAATTAAATAACATTATTTTAAATATGCCCAAAGGTATCTATTCCTGTTCCATAGTCCCTAGTTATGTTCCATTCTCTTGCCCTTACATGTAGCTGTTTGTTGTAGCTACAGGTAATCCTCATATTAAGACCAATCGCTTAGCAACCATTCAAAGTGACAACGGAACCCGCAAATGGTACTAATGACCGAGTTCCAAAGTTCCAAAGTCTGTATCGCCCCATGGTCACGTAACCATATTTTGAGTGCTTGGCAACTGGCTAACATTTATGACTATTTGCAGTGTGTGACACAGTCACCTGACTATGATTTACAATGTTTTAGCTGGAAACTGGTGTTTACTTCCTGTTTCTGGAAAAACCGTCCCAACAGCATACAATAGGTTCGTTTAACAACTGCTGCAATAACAGGTCCAGGCATGTGGTGACTTGCTTTATGATTGTCATCTATGATCACAAATGCGGGATCAATTATGGCCATAACTCAAGGACTATTCGTATATAAAAGCTATTGCAGTTTGCCCAAGCTGACCAAAGACATGAATTGCCTGAGATGAAAGAAGATGAAAGAATCCATGTATTCCACGTGCAGAGGCCAAGAGGACCAGCTGCTGGAGACCTACTTAATATTGCTGACAGGATATTTAGTACTACACCTAACAGATGAGGCTAGCTTAAGGGATCTGTAACACTCAGCAATTCCTTCATAAAAGAATCACAGTCACTGGGAGTTATTCAGTGCACAACTTTAATAAATAAGAGTGATAATATAACAACCCAGAATTTCAGAAAGTATTTTGATGGGATGTTGCTGGAGCTGCTGTTTGAAGCAATTCCTTCAATTTGTCTAAAGGGGAGGCTTCGCTTGAAATCTGCAGTACTGGCGGCTCTCATTAACTTTGGACTTTGAAAGCCTAGAAGAGACTTTCATTCCAGGTTGCCTATTGATGACTATAGACCACAGAGTTATCATAGGCTTCTCCCTTCCTCTTTGCCAGCCCCTTTATCTTAGCTGATTTTATTAATTTGTAGAATTTTTTTTTAAATGGAGCTTTCCAACCCTGGTGGCCTCCGGGTATGCCAACATTCTCAGTGGGCTGCTTGGCAAATTCTGGGACTTGAAGAGCACAAAGTACCAAACCTAATCTTAATTTCCCCTCCCCCCCCCAGGAATGTTTCAGCACTGAACTAAAGGAACCTCTGATCTCTTTTCAAAAAGCAAGATGGCTGGGAACTTCATAAAAGCCTAGAGCCGTGGTGGCGAACCTATGGCACGCGTGCCAGAGGTGGCACGCGGAGCCATAGAAGCCGGCACGCGAGGGTTCCCACCGGCAAACCGGAAGTGTGAAAAAACGCACTTCCGGTTTGCTGGTGTGCTGTTTTTTGCACTCCGGAGGGTTCAGGGAAGCTCCCTGAAGCTCCGGAATGCAAAAAACTACAAAACGGACAAACCGGAAGTGCACTTTTCCGCACTTCCGGTTTGTCCGTTTTGTAGTTTTTTGCATTCCGGAGCTTCAGGGAGCTTCCCTGAACCCTCCGGAGTGCAAAAAACAGCATACCGGCAAACCGGAAGTGCGTTTTTTCGCACTTCCGGTTTGCCGGTTTCGTCGTTCCGACTCCGGTAAGCCTTTGTGCGGGGGTGGGGTGTGTGCGCATGCGCAGGGGGCAGCATGGGGGGGTGTTATGCGCATGCGTGGGGGGGAGGGAATGGGTGTGGGCACGCGAGCGCACACGAGCGCGCCCCCCCCTTTTTGGCACGCGAGCCGAAAAAGGTTCGCCACCACTGGCCTAGAGAAATGGACATCCCTCTCACTAAGTTACATTACTAATTTTGCAAATGGGTAAACTTTTTCTGTGGCAACTATGTTGTGCGGTCATGTCTGCAGGACTCTTATCAAAATACTAAATGTGTCCCCGTTTAAATATAGTTTCCCACTTAAATCTGAATCTTCCACCTTTGTATTCTGTTAATGAATGAATGTTTTTTTAAAAAAAGATTCTTAAAAAAAAGACTACAGATTCATATTCGTTATAGCATTAAATCAGTTTTGCTAAAATTACATATGATCATTCCTGTTTGGAAAACAAATCAGACTAAAATGCAGTCTTCCTTGACCATTTACATTTCAATAGATCTGTGTACAGCCTCCTGACCCATAAAGAAGGTCCAGCTAGAATGTCTGTGTTGTTCTGCTCTGAGTTTTCTTTTCTAGTCAAAATGGGCTCTCCTAAGAGGGACTCTTCTCCCCTCCTCCCTCCTGCTTTAGCTGCCATTTCCTTTGTGACCAGGGAGCTTCACTTCCATGTTCTTTTGTCTTTAAAGCCCTTGCTTTGTCAATGTACTTGTTTCTGACACTAGGGTAGGGTAGGGAAGGGAAGGGAAGGGTAGGGAAGGGAAGGGAAGGGTAGAGTAGGGATGGGATGGGATGGAATGGAATATTCTTTATTGGCCAAGTGTGGTTGGACACACAAGGAATTTGTCTCCGGTGCATAAGTTCTCAGTGTCCATACAAGCAACAAGTGATAAATCAGGATCATAGTCATCATAAAAATACATAAATCATAAATCATAAGGTACAACACTTAGTGTTAGTCATAGGATACTAAATAAGAAATCAACATAAATCATACTAGGATACTAAATAAACAATATAAATTGTAAGATACAAGCAGCAAAGTTATAGTCTTAAGAATATAAGGTAATAGGTAATAGGAAAGATGAGAAGAATAGTAATACAGCCTTACTAGATAGTTTGGCATGTTGTGGGAATTAGTTGTTTAGAAGAGTGATGGCACTCTGAGTGATGGGGGGGAAACTGTTCTAGTGTCTAGTTGTTTTGGCGTGCAATGCCCTATAGCGTCGTCTTGAGGGTAGAAGTTGTAATAATTTATGTCCAGGATGTGAGGGGTCTGTAGATATTTTCACAGGTCTCTTTTTGGCTCGTTCAGTATACAGGTCTTCAATGGAAGGCAGGCTGGTAGCAATTGTTTTTTCTGCAGTTCTAACTATCCATTGAAGTCTTTGTCTGTCTTGTTTGGTTTCAGTGCCAAACCAGACAGTTATAGAGGTGCAGATGACAAATTCAGTAATTCCTTTGTAGAACTATATCAGCAGCTCCTTGGGCAGTCTAAGCTTTCTGAGTTGGCACAGGAAGAACATTCTTTGTTGTGCTTTTCTGATGATGTTATTTATGGTACAGTATATGTCTATTTTAAGTCTTGAGATGTTACAGAACCTAGATACTTGAAGGTCTCTACTGTTGATACTGTGTTGTCTGGTATTGTAAGAGATGGTAATATAGGAGGGCTTCTCCTAAAATCTACTATCATTTCTACAGTTTTTAGTGTGTTCAGTTCAAGATTGTTCTGGCTGCACCACAAGGTTAGTTGTTCAACCTCTTGTCTGTATGCAGATTCATTGTTGTCTCAAATGAGACCAATCACTGTTGTATCATCTGCAAACTTCAGTACTTTAACAGAGGGATCCTTTGAGATGCAGTTGTTGATATATAGAGAGAAGAGAAGTGGAGAGAGCACATAGCCTGGCAGTGGGACCCTTTGTTAATTGTACAGGTATCTGATATGATTTTTGCCTAGCTCCACCTGCTGCTTCCTGTCTGTAGAAAGCTTATGATCCACTTACAAGTGTGATCAGGCATGGTTAGCTGATTTAGTTTAGTTAGAAGAATATATGGAATGATGGTATTGAATGCCAAGCTGAAGTTTACAAAAAGGACCCTTGCATAGGTCCTTGGAGATTCAAGATGTTGTAGGATGTAGGTCAGAGCCATATTAACAACATCATCTGCCGATCTATTTGCTCAGTTGGCAAATTGCAAGGGGTCTCACAGCGGATCCGCAATGGTTTTCAGGTGGGCCAGCACTAGCCTTTCAAAGGTCTTCATAACTACGGATGTCAGAGCAACTGGTCTGAAGTCATTCAGTTCCTTGATGGAGGGTTTCTTCGGCACTGGGATGATAGTAGAGCATTTGAAGCAAGAAGGAACATAACACATCTCTAGTGATTTATTAAAGATGGGGGTGAAGATGGTGGTCAGTTGGTCAGCACAAGCTTTCAAACAAGAAGGAGTTATGATTGGAATATTTTATACTTGCTGGCTGGGGTTGATAGGGACTGTTATCCAATACATGTGATGACCCAGGGCTGGACACGAAAGCAACACAGCCGGAGTGAAGGCTTAAAGGGAGCTTTTATTGCTCCAACTTTCCCCCCCAAAGTTCTCACAGTGCCCTGTAAGTCCAAGAGCAATGTTCCAAACACACATGCACTTCCACTAGTTGCTGGCTGCTGTGAGTCCAGAGGAGCAGCCAGTTCTGAGAGCAGATAGTGTTCAGGAAACTTGGTTTCAGGGAGTCTTCATCGCATGAAGGAGTCGCTTAGGCTGCCGCACAATCCGAAGCAGAGCTGTGTCACTGAGCACTTGCCCACAACCAGGCTAGGCAAAGCAAGGCAAGTTGAACCCAGGCAAAACAAGGCTAGGCAAAGTGGCAAGACGGTGGCAACCACAAGTGTGGCTGGAAAAAAAGGCAACACTTGTTCCCGACAAGCGTCCCTCCCCACGGTGTTTCTTTAAATCTTATTCCCCAGGTGAGCCTTGTGACGAGGGGTGGGGCACCCTCCTCCCGAGTCATTGGTTTACCCTACACTGATCCTGTCTCCTCTCCATGCTCGAGGGTCAGACGGGGAGGCAATTGTTCTTCTCCTGAGCTCTGTTGCTCCTCTGCTCCACTGCCTACTCTTTCCCTCCTCCTTTCCCTTCCCTCTCGTCCCCCCTCGCTCCGTCATACTGTGCCCTCTCTCCACCGCTGGCAACCCTTCCAAGGCCCAAGGGACCTAGGACTGTCTCATCCTGCTCCTCGGGTCGGTCATCCAGGGCTAGACAGGTCGCTCCATCTTCCTCCGTCATCCCTGGCTTTGTCTTGTCCTCCTCCTCGGATTCAGGCTCCAATGGGGCCATGACAATACATCCACAGGACCTCCGATTAGGAAAAGATGAGTTAGCTCCTCTGCTTGTTCCAGATTCATAATTCTCAATGTGGGTGGATCATTTGTGTTTTGAGTATTTAGGTTTTGTGGCCCAGTGCTCTATGAAGTTTTTCTAATTATTCAGTTTAGAGTCTTTGGTATCCCTGAACAACCTGGAGAAAAATTTGCCAGAGATTTATTATGATTTTCAACCACTTTTCTTTTATTATCAGTGCCATTATAACTGCCTCTTTTAAAAGATGCAGCAATTTCCTTTTCAGTCATATATTTTGGTCATTTGTATTTTACTTTAAAAAAAGTATTAGCTTTTTGAAATTTCCATCCTTTTAATTCCTTCACTTTATCTGATTCTCTCCAACCGCTCTTCCCCCCACCCTATTAGAATAGAGATTGAAAAGTTTATGAACTTCATTTGCAATGGTGCTAATTCTTTATGTCTCTTTGCTTTTATCCTATAAAAGGTAGTATTTTTTTAAGCTGATGAAAGGAAACAGTCTCAAATCAGCATGAAATTCATATTTATTCATATACAGTATTGGATTTATATCCTACCTTTTCCCCAAGTAGCTAGAGGGCTCCCTTCATTTTATTCATACCGCAAGTACAGCAAATGGAAAATAAACCGGTGAACTTCTGTGGCTGAAGAAGTACTTGAACAGTGTTGTCCAGTCCAGTAAGTGAAAGTGAAAACAAATGAAAGCTTGCAATTAACACTATTGATGTTTGCAATTTGAAAACAATATGATTATTCTAATAAAAAAGTAAAGATTTGGTGGTGCAGTGGTTAGAGTGCAGTACTGCAGGCTACTTCTGCTGATTGCCAGCTGACTGCAATTTGGCAGTTCGAATCTCACCAGGCTCAAGGTTGACTCAGCCTTCCATTCTTCCAAGGTGGGTAAAATGAGGACCCAAATTGTTGGGGGCAATATGCTGACTCTGTAAACCGCTTAGAGAGAGCTGTAAAGCACTGTAAAGTGGTATATAAGTCTAAGTGCTATTGCTATTGCTATTCCAATGCCACAATACTCAGTGTAGTAAGAGAAAAGCAATTAATAAACTAGAACTATGCCTTACCTGTGTGTTCTTAACCATATCCTTAGCATAATCTATATTATCATATTTTTATTAGACCTGTTACTGAAACATCTCATGACTGACAACTGTACTTCAGAAATTGAGTAGGGTTAATCCAAAGAAGGTGAAATTTAGTGTGATTTCATTTGAAATATTTATTATATCAATTCATAGGCCTCACATTTGTAGGTATGGCAGAGGTGACTTCAATATAGTTACTTAGATTGTTCTCCACAGATATAATTTCATATTAAAAATTAAAGTATAACAGATACTTTTGGAAGAGTTACTCAAGGGCGCACAGATCACGCACCTCTGCATTGGACAATATGGCTCTACTTTAAGAGGATATATTTTCCAGGATATAGCACTGCAAGGGAGCAATTTGTGTTTATTCATCAGCACTTTAAATTATCATTTTATCTGCAATTTTCAGGGTGATTTGCAAAAGTTAAAATAGAATAAGAGTGTGGGTGGGTGTTTTCAAATCAAATGACAAACTGACACCAGCTTGGATTAAGAAGCCAATGTGTGCATGGCCTTGACAGATGGCAAAACATTTTTGAGTGGATGGGCTATAAGTATTTTTAAATAAATAAATAGTCTCTGAGTCTAGTACTTGCATCATGAAACTCAGAAAGGAATGTATAACATCTTCCTGTGCCTTCCTTGTTAACTTGAGATAAAGTTTGAGCAGCCCAGTTGCTACCATATTAAGGGAAGAATTCCCCGTAGAGGCGATAATTGGATCTTTTACTTGGAATTCAAACACTTAGAAATAAAACTGAGATTAAATGTGTAATAAAAAATATTTATTTCAGTACAAAACAATATAGCAATAGCAATAGCACTTAGACTTATATACCGCTTCATAGTGCTTTACAGCCCTCTCTAAGCGGTTTACAGAGTTCAGCATATTGCCCCAACAATCTGGGTCCTCATTTTACCCACCTCAGAAGGATGGAAGGTTGAGTCAGCCTTGAGCCGGTGAGATTTGAACAGCTGAACTGCTGAACTGCTGAACTAGCAGTCGGCTGAAGTAGGTTGCAGTGCTGCTTTTAACCATTGCGCCACCTCGGCTCCTTTAAAACGGCTCCTATAAAAACAATAAATCCTGAATAAACTACATCTTTGCTAAGTAACACGACCTCCCAGTTTGGAAGGCACATCAAAAGTGATTAATGGTGGATTAGGAATGTAGACATCAGACATGCGTAGAACATCATATCACATGTTCTGCTTGCATTGGGAAGTACCATAATATTTAGGATAGAGGTGCATCACCCTGCATAGGCTCACAACTGACAATATTCACATCGTGACATTCCTATTACAACTGGCTTATCTTTAACGAGGATGTGGCATCATATCATGCAGTGAATTTTACTCCCAATTTACAGAATCTAGATCTGTTTCATTTTTCTGGGGAGCAGAATTCTGGAGAATAATGCTGAAAGCATAATGCATTCCAAGAAATGCATTTTTAAACAGTTGCTCTACTTGATTTTTAGACATTTCCTCCTTTCCTAACTTTAACTTTTCATCTTTTATCTTTGAAATTAAAGAAAATTTTCTGAATGTGCATATTGTCCTTTAATGTGCATTTAAAGATCTTAACCTAACTGTTTTCTTCCCCTGGAAGAAAAAGTAATACATTGTGCCAATTAGTACAGGAAATTAGGTGCCTGTGAAGACATTTTCTTTCTGATTGCTTGCATTTAAGTCTGATTATGCTTGAATCAACCAAACATCACAGACTACTCTGCATAGTATAGTAATTTCTTATCTGAGACAGGCATTGGCATGCAGAAAAGGCACCTTCTAAATCTCTTAAAAACTGGAGGCAATTTTTATTCATTGCTGCCTCCATAAAGACTAGAAACTCTATCTTTTTGCCTCAGAACATAACATAGGCTTGATGGATGTCTACTTTTGACTTGAACTGACTGTTTTTCCCATGTCTTACTGACATTTTGCTGCAGTCACTACTTTGTCCACTACTAATTTGGGGGGGGGGGGAGATTTGAAAAATAAATTTAATTCAAGACATATAGCAATTTTCTGGAGATACAGAATAAGTGCTCTGAAAACAGTTTGAAAATGGCTTATATTGAATACAGACATCAGTTTTTGGGGGCTTATTAGGGCAGACTAATAGAAGATTCTTAAAGTGTGGAATTCGTGAGTTTTCCTTCTATGCTGGCAGGAGCAAAGAAATGTAAAATTTAAGCTTACTCCTTTAGTAATAGTAACCAGTGGTGCCAGTGTAACCAAAGCAATAGCAATGCCAAAAGTACCAGTGTAATTCAGGCTAGCAATGGAGCCAGTTTGGTGTAATGATTAAGACTCCAGGCTAGAAACTGGGAGACGGTGAGTTGTATTTCTGTCTTAGGTATAAAGTAAGGTGACCAGATTTTAATATTTGTAAAGCGGGACACCATTGATGGGGGGGGGGGTTTCTAGGGGAGCAAGATGGGAGGGGTCTGTCTCTCTTATCCTGCAGCTTTGTGCACCCCCTTCAAACACCCCCCCCTTCATCGCAGCCCTTACCGTTGCCATGGCCGGGGCTCGCCTCTGCTGCGTCTGGCCCGGAGAGGGACAGTGGCAGGAGAAGGAAGAAAGCAAACCGCGGCTGTGGTGCTTTGGGAGGGCGGGTGGTGAGGGTTCTTCACATCCGCGTGCTGCCTCCATTTCAGAAGCCGCCGCCAGCCAGCCGGGCAGCAGCCCTCCGTGTGGGGAGATGGCCAGGCCTGCGCTTGGAAGAGGCTGCCACTCTTGCTGCCTGCTTTCTTCCTTCTCCCGCCGCAAAACAAAAGTGAACTGCGGCAGCACTGCTTCAGGAGGGCAGGTGGATATCTGCAGCCAGGCAGGGAGGGAGAGCAGCGAGAGTGGCGGCCCCTTCCAAGCACAGGCCTGGCCCTATACCTGCCTGGGGGGCTGCCACCGACCCGGCCACCAGCAGCTTCCGCGCCGCACTTGTAGTCACGTGGCCGGCCGGATTAACAGGTGTGCTGGGGACGCCTTGCCTGCGCTTGGCAGGGGCCGCTGCCCCTCTCACTGCCCGCCCTCCCTGCCTGGCAGGAGGAGGCAGGCGAGGCAGCAGGCAGAGGGGTGTGCAGGGCTCCGCTCGGCCGCTGAGCATGTGGGGCTCGGGCTGCTTCCCGCTTTGTGCAAATTCAAATTCAAAAGCGGGACTTTTTTGAAACGCTGCGGGAAGCGGGACAAATTATTAAAAAGCGGGACTGTCCCGCCAAAAGTGGGAGGTCTGGTCACCTTAGTATAAAGCCTTCGGGATGATCGTGTGCCAGTCAGTCTCTCTCAGGCCTAGGAAGTAGGCAATGGCAAACCACTTCTGAATAACCTTGCCAGCAAAAGTGCACAGACTAGGCAGTCACCAGGAATCCCTACCACCACAAAAAAAACTGACCCAAAAGCGCGCGCACACACACACACACACACACACACACACACACACACACACACACACACAAACGTGGGTGCGTGCCCGTGCGCGCGCGCGCGCGCGCACACACACACACACACACACACACACACACACACGGAGGGAGAGACTGAGAGAGAGACTAATCACAGCTTAACTGTTGATGTCACTGAGATTGTAGGATTATAAATATTTGAAGGCAAGGCATTCCCTTTTAACATCATTTATACAATATCTATTATTGCAGTCAAAGCCAAATCCTCCTTCCAATTTTCAAGGGAAATTAAATCCTAGAGTCTTCAATACTTACAGCAGTTAAAGTTAAAATACTTCATTTGGTGTTATGAAAAGTATTCAGATCTGTGAATTGTTCAAATATTATGGCAGAACTAAAATAGTATTGTGGAACCGTTTCTTTTTTAGCCTTCATGTGATATGAATGTTTTAAAATGGAAAAAAATCCACCTTATCCTTGAAATGATTTTCTTTGGAGAAATAAAGGATAAATGAGAGACAGTTTGTGGAAATGTTTGGGCTACCATCCTCTATTCTCAGAGTGCACATAGATTTTCACAGCATATTCTTTTTTCAAGGTAGGCACTATATTCTCACTATATATATTTTTTTAAAAGATTTTTATTTCATCCAATTATTGTATGTCCAGGAAAGTAAATTAATGATTAGCCTTAATCAGCCATCCTCCCTACTTAACTTAAACATAATTTAAACTGTTATCCTGATGTTTTCATTCGTTCATATATATATATTTGTGAGATGAATGGCATATAAATTTAATAAATAAAAATAAATGCCTCTCACAACATGTTTTTGTAAAGAGCAGGGTGAAACTCCACACAATGGAATACAATAGTGAATTGGCAGAATTACAGTTTTCATCCCACTTTGGTGCCCCTTGTTAAAATTTGAATTATAGGGCCATTGAACTGCATGAATGGAGCGAAGCCACCATCTTTAAAATAAACAAGGTTATCTTATAAATGTTTAAATAGCAAATTGTTGCCTAGTCTGACAACAGGCTGAATCTGTTTAAACATTTTTTCCATCTTTCACAAACTTCTCCCCTCCCATTCTTCTGACTGTTTAAAAACAAAACAGTGTTTCTATTGCAGACTTATGCCCAAAATATAATCTGCTCTAGTGATCCAAATGATCAGTCAATCACAAAGCACCATCTGTATCATCAATAAATGGAGTAACAAAATAGCTAAGAGTCAACCTTTTCCCATAGCTAAAGGGGCATAAGCCTTAATTAGCAAACAGAGTGATGCTCAGGGGGCTCCTAATCACTCATACCAATAGACTTTTAAGATTTGACTGGCATGCTAGAACAGAAGTAGTGGAAGACTTATTTAATCCTTTAAAAAAATTTGTTATTAATGACAATACTTTATTACTCTTAATGGATAGCCTTTATATTTAAATGCAAGCATATAGCATGGAAGAAAAATAAAACAAAGTTCAAAATAAATGAGCCTACTTCCTCCCAGCTGCTCTGTCCTCCTCTTGAAATTACTGATACCTTTTCAGGATATCTTTCCCATCTCATAAAACCTCCATATTATAATAATTAACATTCTGAACATTATAATTTATTTTATTAATTGTAAGCATGTTTCACCGGTGAATTCTGCTGAAGGGGGTTATGATGACAAATGCAGAAACCCAAATACGCGACATTTAAGTATCCAGAGGGTTTGCAGCAAGTATAGGAAAAGAGTCTTGTAGCATCATTATAACTGCACATTCATTAGCATATGACATTTTGAGGACCGTGATCTACTTCATCATTAACACTAAATGATAATTATTATAGTGTTCTAGTTATTATAATATTTCGTTTACCACCAAGAAGCATAAAAGATGAATTGGATACACTCAACAACCTGGTGTATACATCAAAAAGAGTTTTGGTTTTTTTGTGGATAAGGAGATCCACATAGACTTCAGTATGTATTATATATACATATACATATATAGAATAGACTAGAATAGAATTCTTTATTGGCCAAGTGTGATTGGACACACAAGGAATTTGTCTTTGGTGCATATGCTCTCAGTGTACATAAAAGAAAAGATACATTTGTCAAGAATGGTTGTCATAGGGTTCAAGCAATATGAATATAAATCGTAAGGATACAAGCAACAAGTTACAGTCATACAGTCATAAGTGGGAGGAGATGGGTGATAGGAACGATGAGAAAAACTAATAGTAATAGTAATGCAGCCTAGTGGTGAGGGAATTATTTGTTTAGCAGAGTGATGGTGTTTGGGGAAAAACTGTTCTTGTGTCTAGTTGTCTTGGTGTGCAGTGCTCTATAGCGACGTTTTGAGGGTAGGAGTTGAAGCAATTTATGTCCAGGATGCGAGGGGTCAGTAAATATTTTCATGGCCCTCTTTTTGACTCATGCAGTATACAGGTCCTCAATGGAAGGCAGGTTGGCAGTAATTGTTTTTTCTGCAGTTCTCTATATATACATGTATAATATGCTGGGAGGGACTGTTTTAATTGTTAATTTCGGTCAGAGCTGTCATTCTCTTTTAAAAAAAATATTTTTAATTGTTTTGATCTGGTGTTATATTTTATAAGCCTTCCAGAGTCCATTGGAGTGGGCCAGCTACATTGCATTTAATTAAACAAAAACAGCAACAACACTAATAGCTTGATGGCTGGGAATCTAAATGGTTTTGATTGGGACTTTTAACAATTAAGATTTTTCAGTAAAGTTATAATTCAATCCACATTTAGGGTGTTAGTGCTTTTGCATTGAGAAGACTTGCTCCTGTGTGTAATATATTTACAGTGTTCACCGACACCTTATACGTTTACTGAGGTTAATGCCCAGATAGGTATACAATGGAATTGTAATTCTAGCCGCTCTCTGTCTTCCTCTTTTGCTTTTTTTTCCCCTGAACAAAATTACATTTTAAAAAAGTAACTTTCAGTGTTACTCCATGTCATTCCGTTTGCTTTGAAGTGAGTGATTTTTATCTTCAAACTGATTTTAATACAAGTTTTATTTCCCTCATGATTTATACTTTTTTTTAAAAAAAGCTCACATTTTCATAAAAAGTGAAAAAAAATACTCATGTCAGAACTGGGATAACAGAAATTCTGAAATAAAAGTGCAAAGTAAACTTGCATCAAATCAGTCCTATGAGTGGGTTTGTTTTGATTCCATTCATTATGACAACCCACGTTCTTCCTCTGCAATCTGCAGTATGATGATAGCAATATATTCAGCCTGAGCAATAGGTTTTGTAAAGCAGATAGTTTAAGGTTAAATGCTTTGTTTGGACTGCATATGCATTTCATTTGTTTTGGATTAAATGAAATTCATGTGTAATTTTAGCATCAGCTACTAATATAGGAAACATCATTTTCCCTTATTCAAAAGATTTTTGGAGATAAAACATGTTTTATTTTGTGATAACATAGAATTTTTGTTGCCTTTAACATTTTTCATTTAATGCGAGTTTATGTGATTCAGTTAAAACATTTGGCACAGATTCTATAATTACAGCTTGGAAACTTTAAAAAAAACCCTAAAAATAAAATTGATTAAATATTCTGATTCTGATTTGAATTCTTTCTCTATAATGTTTGTTAGTAAATCTATCTATCTATCTATCTATCTATCTATCTATCTATCTATCTATCTATCTATCTATCTATCTATCTATCTATCTATCTATCTATCTATCTATCTATCTATCTATCTATCTATCTATCTATCTATCTATCTGAGCCAAGGTGGCGCAGTGGTTAAAATGCAGCACAGCAGTTCAGCTGTTCAAATCTCACCGGCTCAAGGTTGACTCAGCCTTCCATCCTTCTGAGGTCGGTAAAATGAGGACCCAGATTGTTGGGGGCAATATGCTGAACTCTGTAAACCGCTTAGAGAAGGCTGTAAAGCACTATGAAGCGGTATATAAGTGCTATTGCTATCTATTTATATCTAATCTATCTATCTATCTATCTATCTATCTATCTATCTATCTATCTATCTATCTATCTATCTATCTATCTATCTATCTATCT
Organism: Diadophis punctatus similis; assembly: GCA_023053685.1. Lineage (NCBI taxonomy): Eukaryota > Metazoa > Chordata > Lepidosauria > Squamata > Dipsadidae > Diadophis > Diadophis punctatus. Next base: position 189,603,281 of record JALIGW010000002.1, on the reverse strand, counting down.
AACTATCTAACTATCTAACTATCTAACTATCTATCTATCACAGTCCATCTCACTCACTCACTAGTGATTCTTCAGGTTTTTACTCTAGATTCTGAGATAGCAGTTCTTGATGATTGTTGTTAGACAAGGCTTATCCAACAGTCTTGGCCTATTTTTATAAAAAGTGTGTCTTATTGGCAAAGGGGATGCAGTGTACAATAGAAGATTCCAACTGCAGAAGTTTATTCCTTAAATTCAGTAGAAAGGAAAACTCAGTTTGTAAATAGAGCTTTTATCTTCACTGCTGTAACTGGGAAAATCTATGACACATACAGGAGCTCTATATCTACATCCTAGTGCAGTGATGGCGAACCTTTTTTTCCTCGAGTGCCAAAATAGTGTGTGCGCGCGCTATCGCACGCACATGCGTGCCCACACCCATAATTCAAAGCCCCCCACTTCACCCCACCCCCCTGCGCATGCATGCGCGACATCTCCCACTCCCTGTTTCCCGACTTCCAGTGGGCCCAGTAGGCCCGTTTTTCACCCTCCCCAGGCTCCAGAGGCTTTCTTGGAGTTTGGGGAGGGCAAAAACACCCCCCCCGCCACCACGGAGGCCCTCCGGAGGCTGAAATCGCCCTCCCAGAGTCTCTGCGTGAGCCAAAAATCAGCTGGCAGGCACGCACATGCGCACTGGAGCTGAGCTAGGGCAACAGCTCGCGTGCCGGCAGATATGGCTCCACGTGCCACCTGTGGCACCCGTGCCATAGGTTCGCCATCACTGTCCTAGTGCAATACATTTTGTGAATGGGGGTAAATGAGGGCAGTGTGTGTGTGTGTGTATTAAATTTATATGCTACCTATCTCACTGTTGAAGCAGCGCTCTCTATATTTCACAGATGCCTCAAATGGATAAAACTTTAAAAAATGGTCAACAGGGTTGACTCTGCCTGAATCTAGGAATGTATTGTTGGACAAGCAAGTAAAATCCTCTCATGCATTTGGTTGCATCGAAAGATTCAATCCGTTGAGAAAATAGCATTTCATAATTGCGCTTCATTTTACAGGCTTTAATTTAATAAACGTGTATATTGAGGACCAACTTAATCAATTTGCAAATTTATCAAACTGTCTGACAGAAAATTTGCCAATTCCACAATGATATTCACCTGTTTTATAAACTAATGATGCTGATGGATCTCACTTTGTTTCTATGTACAGATGGCCATCGACCAGAATGAGTACAGTTGTCATAGTCATTTATTTATTTATTTATTTATTTAGTTTATATGCCGCCCAATTCAACATGGACTCTGGGCGGCTACATCCAAGTAACGTAGCATGAAACCTAACAGATTAATTTTTACTCCTTATTTTTTTAATTATTTTGTAAAGTTCCTGCATATTCTTGACAGTCCTAACCAACACTTTTATGTTGCTACATTCCCAGAACCAAAAAAACAATAATACGAAGGACCATTTTCAATTTAAGTACCTTATTTTTGGAGTATAAGACGCACCGGAGTATAAGACGCACCTTAGTTTTTGGGGAGGAAAATAGGGGAAAACAATCTGCCTACCAGGTATTCATCTGGCTAGCCAGCTCCAGTCTGGTCAGCTTCAGCACATTATTTTATCCCCTGGTTAGGACTTAAAAAAACCTTCTTCTGAGAGAGTAACAATGAAAGAGCATGCAAGCCAGTAAGAGCTGGGAAGATAGTTAGCACCTGGTTAGGGCTAGAAAAAAACTTATTTGGAGCAGGTAGAGCAATGAAAAAAAATTCTGCAAAGACTTAGGGCTGGAAAAACATTCTTTGGAGAGAGTAACAATGAAAAAGCCTGCAAGGTAAGAGCTGGGAAGATCTGTTAGCACCTAGTTAGGGCTGAAAAAAAAAAGCTACATTCAGAGTATAAGACGCACCCAAATTTTCAGCCACTTTTAGGGAGAAAAAAGGTGCGTCTTATACTCCAAAAAATACGGTAAATTTCTGTTTGTCTAGCACAGAAGATACTAAGCAATTTCCAAAAATGAATGTCATAAATGCTTAAAATTCTTTCAAGTGCTATGGGTTGGTGATTGTTGTTGTTTTTTTTGAAGCATTGTTTTTCAAAGTCCCTAAGTATATTTTTTCTTCAGTTTTCCAGAAACATCTTTCATATGTGCTTTTCTAACAGCAGACTGGGAACAACTTAATTTTACTCCCCCCCCCCTCAAGTATTTCACATTTGTGTCCATGTTGTTTTCTTGGCAACAAAATGGAAATGTTAACCCAACCCAGAATAACCAGTTGAGTCCAGCTTAGTTGTTTTGATACCAACAAAGTTGCTTGGAGCTGCCATTTGCTGTAATGCCTTCCTTTTTTTCTCTCCCTCAGCTCCATTCAGAGGATGTTGATCATGTTGAAGAGAAATATGTAAAATGCTGTGTAAAAGAAAACCCTTGTTTTGTTTATAATGGTAGCTTACAACTGTGAGCTGATATAATGTGGAGCAAATCAGAAATTCTTCTGAGAGTAGGGAACGGAATTAAACGCAGAATCCTTAGTTTGTAAGATAGATGGTGAAGTGCCTCAGATCCATGTGTACTGACAAAACCATGAACTAAAACTAAAACCCTAATTTCAACTCTGATATACTATATTATTATATATTGTTGTAAGTCTAAGAATCAGATGACTGAATGACGTAAAAGTATTACTAATAAATCAAATAAATAAATTAATATGAGGATGAGGATATTGACAAAGTATACATCTTTTTTCTGCCATATAATAAACTACTTGTGGAAAATACCATTTGTCTTTCTAGACCAATGCAGAAACTGAACTGGGTCGCCTTTGCAAAGTCTTCCACTTCTACCATTCTGTTTTCCTTTAAATTCTCTGATCCCGGTAACTTCATGTGTTTGAATACCTGCTCCTTTTGGTGGGAGAGCTAAAGCAAACTACCCCCCTCAGCCACATGCTTTCTGTTTTTTGTTTTAGGTAGGAAAACAAAGGGCACAAGATTAAGGGAAATATTTTTGGAGGTTAAAAGGGCATGTATAGTCCCATAGTTCCAGCAAATTTTCATGAAAAATGGATGCCCAGGGGCCCTTTGTAGTTTTAAAATATCTACTTCTGATTGAATTGAAAGGTCACACCTTTAGGGTATCGTAGAACAGAAATGAATCTAGGTACCCAAGGTACTGTATATCCGTACTTAAACTTTGAAAATGGTTTTAAATTGTAGTGTTTGAACTATTTAAAGCAGTTACAAATGATTTTTGAGAATTCTGCACAAGAATGTAGAAGATTCTTAATTTGATTGTTTAGAATCGTCTATACAGTTTTAGTTCCAGTCCTTAAAAGCAAAATACTGTAAAGCCAAGAAAAAGATTGAATAAATAGAGAGAGAGAATAGGATAAAAAAGAGCAGCTAAGATAGAATAAAATAGAATAGAATTCTTTATTGGCCAAGTGTGATTGGACACACAAGGAATTTGTTTTTGGTGCATATGCTCTCAGTGTTCATAAAAGAAAAGATACATTCGTCAAGAATCATAACGTACAACACTTAGTGATAGTCATAGGGTACAAATAAGCAATCAAATCACATTAGGAAACAATCAATATAAATCATAAGGATACAAGCAACAAAGTTACAGTCATGCAGTCATAAGTGGGAGGAGATGGGTGATAGGAACGATGAGAAGATTAATAGTAGTGCAGACTTGGTAAATAGTTTGACAGTGTTGAGGGAATTATTTGTTTAGCAGAGTGATGGCGTTCGGGAAAAAACTGTTCTTGTGTCTAGTTGTTCTGGTGTGCAGTGCTCTATAGCATTGTTTTGCGGATAGGAGTTGAAACAGTTTATGTCCAGGATGTGAGGGGTCTGTAAATATTTTCACAGCCCTCTTTTTGACTCATGCAGTATACAGGTCCTCAATGGAAGGCAGGCAGTAGTGGGTTCTAAAACCCATTGCTACTGGTTCGGGCGCATGCACAGAAGCATCCCGGGTGGGTGGCCGGAGCCTCCCACCGCCACCGCTACCAGTTCGCAGAACCAGGCCGAACCGGGAGCAACCCACCGCTGAAGGCAGGTTGGTAGTAATTGTTTTTTCTGCAGTTCTAATTATCCTCTGAAGTCTGTGTCTGTCTTGTTGGGTTGCAGAACCGAACCAGACAGTTATAGAGGTGCAGATGACAGACTCAATAATTCCTCTGTAGAACTGTATCAGCAGCTCCTTGGGCAGTTTGAGCTTTCTGAGTTGGCGCAGAAAGAATATTTTTTGTTGTGCTTTTTTGATGACGTTTTTGATATTAGGTATCCATTTTAGATCTTGAAATATGGTAGAACCTAGAAATTTGAAGGTCTCTATTGTTGATACTGTGTTGTCTAGTATTGTAAGAGGTGATAGTATGGGAGGGTTTATCCTAAAGTCTACCACCACAAAATAATAATGAAAGTAATTAAGGAGACTTTTAGCATGGAGAAAGATGGTAGAATTTTCACAAAAACCAATTTGGCCATTCTTCCTTCATCTACAGGGTAACCATTTTGGTCACTACTTATAGGAAACAGTGTGTACCATTTTTTCCAGATTTAGATGCTGTACCAACATGATATTTACCAACATGATAATATTTTTGTTGCCTTTATTGATTGCAAGCGACTTAGATTCACTTCTAGGTGAGATGGGCAGCATATAAGTTTAATAAATAAATAAATTCACACACACACACACACACACACACACACACACACACACACACACACACACACACACACACACCAGTACTGGTACACACTGAGGAGTTTTGCCTGTTCCAAAAATAATTGCCATGAGATGCATGACTAGTTACAAAACCCTCACTTACTGGAATATTATTGCCCTGCTCTCTACCCACTTTATGTATCTTGGTCATATTTTGGAGCCCCTTTTGAAATATGTCAATTTCCTATTTTTAAAATTAAAATAGTTTTGTTCTCTAAAAGAGAAAAGTTGAGCAGGGAATGTGGTAGATACCACAAGAAATATTGGTGGTCTTGGGCCGTACCATGTTGGGCACCCTGGAGCTATGCTTCATTTAGCAAGATGGACAAGTGGTGTCTTCTGACATAAGACAGTGTCAGTACACAAGCCTTGGAAGCCATAACTCTGTCCCATGCTCTTTGTCTTTAACATATTTGGACACAAGAGAATGGGGCAAAATGTAGAGAACTGACATATAAATATTAGATGATCAAATAATTCTCTCTTGAATACTGATATTTCTGAATGGGTTCTTTGTCTCAGGTGGACATAGATAGGTATCTTTTTACTTCAGATGCAAACTAAATGATTTTTTCATATTACAACCACAATAATTTTCATTATTCTAATCTTTCAGAGATCCATGGGATAGTAGAGGAGGGAAAAGTACTGTATATGGCTCCATACTGGATAAAGTACTCATTCATCTGCATAAGTGGGAGAACTGTGTTGCAACTAAAAAGGGAATCTGGGTTAAAAAAAATCAGAGCTTTCTAAAATGATATGTTTTCTGTGGCACTTTTATAGGGATGGAATTGATATGTTAGGTAGCTTCTTGATGCATTATGGATGAGTGTTCCTGGTAGTGTTTTCCTACTGACATTCTTTCATTTTTCATCTTTTCTAGTTAGTACTGTTCCTCTGATCGCTTTGCCAAGCAGTTTTATTCTTTATTCTATTCTTTTATCTTCATTTCTGTGTGGCTAAATAATTTGCAAGGGGTGTGTGAATAATTTGTTTTTTCCATGTCGGGCAAACTCTCTGTCATCCTATTGTACTCAGTCACAAAGCAGAAAACAGTCAGATGGACAGAATGGATAGTGATATACAGTATTTCTCTCGTTTGCTTTCTTACAGACACCACACCACACCGTTCATATATACATTTCTCTCTAAATGCAGGTTCATTTTCATGTATTCAGTTTATTTGGCAAAATTGTCTCTCTGTCTTGTGAATTTTATTATCAGAAATAATTTTATGTGATACTTACACTACCATTGAATGCTCTAACATTACTTATGGATTCCTATATTAGTGGCTCGGCACTTCGGTTAATTTTGGTACCAGATCGCAGTTGTCTTTCGGTCCATACTAGATAAAATTTTATAATTATTGTATCCATGAATTGAGTAATGATCTGATTATTTAAGTGATCCCTTGTGTTTGCCCAAGGGAACTATTCAGAAAATTACATTTGTGATTCCCTGCTTGTAGATGAGTCTCTAATAATAAATAAGCTCTTGAATGAATGACTTCCTTCACATGTGGTTTTCAATATGTGTTTCGCAATACCAAATGGAATTGTTTGCAAATGCTTAATAAAAACTGCAAAATCACCCCAATTTGTTGGATTTTATGGGGTTTGAATGGCATCCTGCTTCCCAAATTGTAATAGCTGTGTTCTTTCTTGTATGACAGCAGCTTCTCAGTGGCACAATAGTTAAAGTGCAGCAAGTATGTCTCTGGTATCAAATGTTATTATTCCAGCCCACTGCACAAACAATGTCACTTGTTTGTTTGACTGGACTCTGCAGGCTTTCTTGTTTGTATCCATTTGGATTCTTTCATCTCACTCTCCCTTTCTCTTTGGCAGGAACCATTGTTTGAAGCTTGTTGTTGTCCTGATGAATCCGGTCTGTTCTGATTGGTGTACCATTCATCCAACACCTCCTGTGGAAACTCTGAGGGGCCCTTATAATTGCTTTCGATTGCCTTCCTCTGCCAGATAGGGAGTGGGTGTGATTTTTCTTAAAATGGATTCCCCACCTCTACCTTTCTGTGTGGCTTAATTTTCAATATTTGCAGGAGCTCCGATCCATATTCTTCCCTGCTTTCTTCCTCCTGCCTCTCCTCTCCTGCTGTTTACATGGTGAAAAGTTCATCCGATCTGATTTCTTCTTTGTGTCTACAATGCACAGATAATTAGCACTGACAGGAGAGCCACTGCGCAGAGGGGCGGAAAGATGCCTGGGCCTCCTATAGGTCTGCCCTGCTTGCCTAGTATCTTGGGCCAGAATGTTCTTGCCAACTTCTGAGGACCAGAAAGCGCCCCCCACCTCACCTCCCCCCCACTCCAAAGGCTACTCCATACTGCTGCTCCTTACCTTGCATAAGAGGTCTTGTTTCACATCAGTTGTTAATATTTATATACAATCTTTTATCATTATGATGAGCCCATTTAATCACTGTCCTCTCCTGTGATTGGATCATTTCAGGAAGATGTGACAACTTTGTGTAATTTCTTGGGGCAGCCTGCTGCTAATAATTAGGAAGAATTTTCTTCCATTTCTTCCCTCTCCCCCTCCAACTATCTTTTGCATCTGATCTGCCAGTATCTGAAATTCCTTAAATATGATGGATTTAGCATCACTGGATGATTCTCAGTTTTTATGTGCCTGACAAGCTTGAGTACAGGCCACTTGCCATTCCTTGAAACCATAAACACTTGACCTTGCTCTCTACCTATCCTCGGCTCACCAGGAAGGCAACCTCTACAGATTTTTTTTCTGTTATTTGTCAAAAGTGGTGCTTTCGACTGTGTGTCAGCTCAAGAGTTTACAAGTTTTACGTTTATGAGTGGAGTAGTGAAAAACTGGAATCTTTTTTCTTCCTTTATAAGTTCATAGACGGGACAGTATAAAACTTTTTTTAAAAAAATAGGGCACTAATTTAAACAATAGACCCATACTTTCATTGTTTTTTTAAAAAAAGTTAACATGATACAGTGAAATAGCAATAGCACTTAGACTTATATACTGCTTCACAGTGCTTTACAGCCCTCTCTAAGTGGTTTACAGAGTCAGCATTTTGCCCCCACAATCTGGGTCCTCATTTTACCGACTTCGGAAGGATGGAAGGCTGAGTAAACCTTGAGCCAGTGAGAATTGAACTGCTGGCAGTTGGCAGTCAGTAGAATTGGCCTGCAATATTGTGTTCTAACCACTGTGCCATCAGTGAAGATGCCTAAATTTCCTTATACTGTGAAGAAGATGGGACCTGGTTTTTTTAAAAAATAAAGTTAGTGAGGGAATAGTAAAAAGGTGGATCTTTTTTGACCTGGTGAAGTTGACAGGAATTTTGTCACTTTTCCATTCTAGCCCAAGTGACAGGAAAAAAAAACCAGTGTGTATGTGGGGGGTGGGTTGAAATCTACCTATTGGGCCCATAGTAAACAATATCTGGACCCAACAACAAGCCATCCCAATGGCCAAAGTGGAGGAAAGAGTTGAAATTCAGAAAGGGAATGGAAACCAGTTTATTCATGGGAGGCTGAGGTATAGACGAAGTATTGATCCATTTGTTCATTTGTTGTTAGAATGAAAGTCTTTCCCAGTAGCCAGACCTGTAAATGGTTGTCCCTGTCTGATGCACATATTAATCTTTGAAGTTTAGAAAGCATCAAATAAATATAGTTGTGGTATATAATGAATGGTCAGGGAACATGATAGCATTGGCTCTGAATATGAAGTCAATATCAAGCGCCGGGGAAATCAGGAGATTCAGGCAATTCAAATGAGTATAAAGATTTATTGCAAGCTTAAGCTCTCTACAAAAATATGAGCTACTAAAAGTCAAGGGAAATGTGCGGGAATTAAGAAGGCATTCAAGGTGATTTGGACTTAGATCTCGTGCGGGTGCGCAGAGACTCATGACTTATGATGCTTTTGACCCCTTCCTCGGGCTCAGCCTGGTCATCTCCTTCAATTTGAAAGTTGTTCCACAACAGAATTTTGTAGAACACCCATCATAATCATTGATTCCTTTCATGCAAAATGCAAAGGGCAGCAAGCTTCTTCCAATGAATCCTATCTGTAGCAGCGTCTTTGGAATCTTCCCATTTGATGTCCACTATCCATAAGTCATCTTTAAACATCTGACATCAAGTTTTGCATGGTCTATCCCCGTCTCCATTTTCCCTCTGGCAGCTCCCATCGTACAATGCTTTTTGGGTATCGCAAAGGAAGAATATGGTCAGCTAAGCGCATTCAACATTCTGTCACAATGGCTTGTAACTTAGTGGATCCACTCCACTGGAAAACTTCCTCATTAGTGACACAGTCATACCAAGTGACACCCAGAATTCTCCATAGGCAACGTTGATGGAACATATTGAACTTCTGTGCTGTGTGTGCTGTTAATGTCCATGTTTCACTGACGTAGATTACTGTTGGTACAATGATTGTCTTATAATACTGTAAGTTGGTCTTCTTTTCCATTGTTGGAGCTGACCAAATAGGTCGTAAGCTGAGTATGATCTATTGCTAAGGCTTTACCAATTCTGTTTGACATCTGCATTTATGCTGCCATCTTGTGACAAGATGCTACTTAGGTATATAAACTGTTGGACATGTTCTATTGCCTGTTGGCCAATTTTAATTAATTTGTTTGTAGGGTGACTCCAGAGGTGGGCTTCAGACGGTTCGTACCAGTTCAGGCGAACTGGTTATTAGCTTTTTGCCCAGTTTGGAGAACAGGCTAACCCCACCTCTGGCTGACCCCACCCTGCCCTTCCCAGGAGTCCCACCGTGGCCCGTTTTGACTTCCAGGTTGGTGCAGGAGGCCGTCCAGGCCCAAAAAATGGGGCGCGGTCGGGGGGCATTGTGCAGCCACCCATGGTCCATTTTGACTTCCAGGTGGGTGCAGGAGGCTTTCCAGGCCCCAAACCCCTGCTCTAGGATGAGTTGGGAATGGGGATTTTGCATGATCATTACTGTGGGGTGAGTTGGGAATGGGGATTTTGCATTATGATTGTTCATAAGCAAGTAGGAACCAGTAAAAGAGGAATGGAAAAATCCCTATCTGTAGATCAGCGTTTTTCAGTCTTGGCAAGTTTAAGATGGGCGAACTTCATGCTGCCTGGGGAATTCTGGGAATTGAAGTCCATGCACCTTAAAGTTGCCAAAGTTGAGAAGCATGGGTCTACACTAGAGTTTAGGATTTTCCATTCCTATTTTATTTAGAGTTTGGTGCAATTAAAAAAATCAGTTGTGGTTTCCGTAATAAATAGTAATTAAAGCGATATGAACCATTACTGGACTTTTTGTGAAAAACTGAAATTAAAAGTTGATCTGGGCTTTGATGATTAAATAAGGGATTATGGAAATAATGTAGACAAATGTTAATCTTAGAGTAAGAGTTTGATATATTTTTTTACTTATATCTGTATCAAAGAAAATTGGAAGTCATTATTTTTTAGTTTTCCTTCCTTTCCTCTTTCTTTCTTACACTTTCACTCTTTTTCTTTCCTGAGCCTTTTCTTTTTTTCAAATCTGTTTTTTATTTGTTTATCCCTTAGCTTTATATATTTTTTGATGTATGAAGGGTCAAATACTCAGCCATTATAATTCTACATACCTTATTTACAGAAATCATATCAAAATTTAGAATGAAATCCACTGGGAACCATCTCATATAACGCCGGCTCTGAGTCCCTCTAACTAAAAAGTGTTTATCGATAGAAGATAATATTTGTAGGTTTGAACTGTGGGGTCCTTGGTGCTCTCTGAGCTTGATGGTTTTCTTGCAGATGTTTCATTACCAAACTAGGTAACATCATCAGTACTAGAAGGGAGTGGAGTTTGCTCTTATTTTCATATACTAGTGAGTTACCCTGTCAGTGTTGATCAGCTGCTTCACAAAAAGTGTTTTGATTGGTGGCGGGTCTCTACAGCCTCAGGCAGAGAAGGGCTATTCTGCACCCCACCCTCAAATGTTCTTTAAAATACAGAGTTTCCACAGCATTCCTTTCGGAACCTCCAACATGCAAACTGTGGTTACTCATCCTAAAACTAATCCTCTTTATCTGGAGCTTCAAAATTTGTTGTTTGCTGGGGAGGTATGTAGCTAAAAGTCAGTCTATATTTAGTGTACATCTGACTTTGGGGATATTTCTTCATAACCAAACAAAAGTGAGTTTTCTGTGCAGTTCACACCCCTTGCTCACTGGATCTGGATGTCACAAAGCAAAGCCCACATTTTGTAATTAACCCCCCCACCCCGTTTTGACTGGCAGAGTGCTGCAGGAGGCTGAGTGCTGTCCCACCCACCTGGCCACACCCACCCACCCAGTCATTAGGGCAGAGAACCGGGTTTTAAATTATTTGAATCCCACCACTGGGTGACTCCCAATCAACATGACTTAGGTCTCACCTGCACTAATTCAAAGTCCTACTTTTTGAGCCTCAGTAACTAAGTTGGTAGTCACGACTTGCAAGGAGGCACTAGTTTCTGACTACAATGCAACATCGGCAAAATCAAGCTCTGTGAGCCTTGTGTGATTTTTCCAAGGAATTTCAGCCTTTGGCCTATTTATTGCTTTTCGCATAGCAAAGTCTATGGTGAGGAGAAACAGAAAGGGTGACAAAATACAGCCCTGTCTAACCTGAGTATTGAAGTTGAAAAAGTTGGTGGCTCCACTATCAATCTTTACATAGCAGCTGCTGTTATGATAGTGATTTTTGAAGATGTTAATAAATTGATCAGGGATTTTCTGTCTTCTACAGATGTTCCACAGGGAATCCCAGTGTATACTATTAAAAACCTTCCTGAAATCTATAAAATTTATGAGAAGTAGTCATTGGAACTTGATACACTGCTTGATAATGTTGTGTAGTATGAGAATTTGTTCAGGACATGAGCAGCCATGATGAAACCCAGTCTGTTCCTCCCACAGTATTTTATCAATTGCTCCTTGCAGGTGCCTAAGAAGAATGATTGAGAACACTACACCAGGTACAGAAAGAAAAGTGATACCTTGCCAGTTATTACAGTTGCTCAGATTCCCTTTCTTGGGAAATTTAACAATAACTTCCCTTCCGCCAATCATCGGGAACACATTGTCTCTATTTGCAGGAACCCTGCCTTCCAAGAGGTGAGAAATAGAGAAAGAAAGTACTGATGCATATCTGAACTGGGATCTGAACTTATATTGCACCAGTCTACATTTCTTTCACTTATCAAAATCACTTATGAAAGTCATGTGAATCTCCCACTAACATAGCACTTACTGTTTGTTTGTTTGTTTGCTTGCTTGCTTGCTTGCTTGCTTGCTTGCTTGCTTGCTTGCTTGCTTGCTTGTTTGTTTGTTTGTTTGTTTGTCAAACATGTACAAGATAACAGGTATAAGTATAAACATGGACATGAACATAGGAAATGATTACAAATAAATGGGGACAGTAGGACAGGGACGGTAGGCACCCTGGTGCGCTTATGCACACCCTCTTATGGACCTCTTAGGAATGGGGTGAGGTCCACGGTGGACAGTTGAAGGTTGAAGCTGTGGGGGTTTGAGGATGTAACAACGGAGTCAGGTAGAGCATTCCAGGTGTTGACCACTCTGTTGCTGACTCCATAGTATCCTGACTCCACAGGATACTCCCACTAACATTACTGGTAGGTAGAGTCATTCCACTGATGGTCATGCAGAGACTGGCTGCTAGTGAATTCTCTAAGTGTATTGTCTTGTAAGTGTGTCTATGAGCATAACATGAATGTAACAGTAAAGCTGAGTATCTTCTAATGCAGAAAAGGAAACCAATTACATTGCCTGCTCCTTCTGCTGCCCAGTGGATTGGTCTATCAGTCATATGCTTTGCAGGCTTCTTGAAGTAATTTCAAATAATTGCCCTTGATATTCATAACCTTGTTTAGAATTTATATCTAATCTGAAAATAAGCCACTATGAAAACCATTAAACCAGCAGGTGCTTTTCTTTTAGCTGCAAAACAATTGAGTTGGATAAATTATTTTCCATTAACTATTGATTGCCCAGCAATTGCCATTCCTATCTTTGTTAGGGCTTTCAAGAACTATCTAGTCTCAAGGAATGTTTCTGTTTTTGATTTGCCAAAATATTGTTATTAAGAATGATAAATGTGGTGGTTTGAAATATAGATCTGAGTGAGGTTCTGTTACCTTTGTGGTTAATCTCTGTTCGGGCAGAAATATGATAACATTTAGAATTTATATTCCTCAACATATTGTAGAGATTGATCAGATGAGAAATTGCCAGATTCTTCACCCTGAATATTCCCAAACAGGTTGTATAATTTTAGATCACAGATACACCGAATGAAAGTATTTTTATTGTGAAATTTAACATGACAATATTGTGAGCAGAAGAGTAGCAGTGTCATTCAGAGTTTAAAATGGACATTTCAATATTTAGACTAGAATTCTATTTTTTTTAAAAAAGAGAAAACTAAATAAATATGATATCCCCATACAATGTGTTCAGTAGGTTATAATTCGAAATTACAATAGCCACTTCTGACTGAGAAAATGGTTTTGGAGAATTGCAAAAGGTGAAAATCTGATTGACATATACTCTGGATTGGAGTAAACCATTGTTATGATTTTAAGGTAAAAGCCACAAATTTATAAGTCAGTTGCACCAGCTACTTGTTTATTTGATTTTGCCTAGCTCTGTGCAACTTTTCTAGTTCCATTTTTAAGGTATGGTGCTCAGATCTATTACAAATATTCTAAATGTGCTCGCTTAGATTTATAGTCTAGAAAAATATTGGCAATGTTGTTTTTTATTCCATTCTTAATTATCTGCAGCATGGTTTTTATAGCAGCTTCACCAAAGGGTTTATCAATTTATCCATCACAGTTTTAAGAGCCACTTTGGTCTAGGGGTTAAGGCACTTAGGCATAAAAGCCAACTGGGTAACTTTGGGCCAGTCACTCTCTGTCAGTCCTACTCACTTCATGAGGTGGTGGTTCTATGTAAAATAGGTGAAGGAAGGAGTATTAGGTAAGTTCACTGCCTTGAGGTATTTATAAAAATAATAAAGGCAGGATGAAAACATCTTTAAAAATAATCTAAAGCTAGGATTTCTTTCTTGATCAGTCACAGCCATGTCAAGTCCTATCTGTGTATACATAAATTCAAAGTTTTGCCACCATGTGTATTGCCGTACATTTGATTACACTGAAATATTTGGCTTTTTACTGCTCTTTTTTCCATTTTGCAGAGTCTTCTTTACTTTTACCTTCTTTTGCTTCAACCACCATAAATTATTTGGTTCTGTCAGCAAATGTGCTCACCCTTAATTCCTTAAGTCTGGATTGCTAGATTTGGGTCATTATAAAGATTCATTCTGGGGAATATAAACTCCAAAATGGACAGGCCTTCCGTAATGTTAACAAGCCTGTTTTGTTTTTTCAGTAGCAATGGCAAAAAGATACTTTTTAATGCTTATAAGACAATTGTAAAAGGGTTGAGGAAGGTAGTTTTTCTTTTCTTTTCTGTTTTTCAAACATCTGGTTATTATGAAAGGACCTCCTCGGGTATTATAAATCTCTGCCTTGTTACTAGTTTTTATTTTCATGTTGTGAAAAAATTGATTTCAAACACAATGCAGCTACAATGCAGATAACAGGAGATCTGTCAAAAACAGATGATCTGTTCAAAGATCTGTCAAAAATCATGAAAATGCTACAGAGCATCAGGATTCCCACATGACCCAAACTTTAGGATCGCTACTGACTACCCTGTTTCTTATTTGTCTGTCTGTTTGTTTGCTTTTTAGGGCAGGCAGTTTTCTGACGAATCCTAAGTGTTCTCAGAATGACTTTATGTATTGTTCTTCTAATGAATCTGAGGATTTTAATTGGCCTTTTAAACAATTTAATTTTCCCCTGCTAAATTTTTAAAACGTTCTTTAACAGGTAATTCAAGGCCCATTCTTGTGCTGTTACGGGAATTAAAACATTCAAGCTCTTGATGCAGAAGAACACTTGCGAGTATTTCTGTTTGTTAATATACTCAAATTGTCTTTTCCCTGGATTGATTCACTTCTTTAAAAAAATGGCAAGCTGGGCAGTAGTCTCTTTGGTGGCAGCCTTCTTTCCAGATCATACATGCTAATATATCATTTTACAGCAACATTTAGTCTCCCCAAACTCCTCATCATCATTCTTATTTAGGTTTTTTTTAATCCCTTAAATAACCTTTATTATAAATGAGTTTATATTTAAATTAATAAATCCCATAAATAACCTTTATTATAAATGAGTTTATATTTAAATAAATAAATCCCTTAAATAACCTTTATTATAAATGAGTGGCCCCCAACCTTTTGGGCACCAGGGAACGGTTCCGTGGAGAGAGCGTTTTCTGCAGACCAGAGGGGGCGTGGTTTCGCGTGCTGCCAGCATCCCCGTGGATGGGGCTTCACTTGTTTGCACGGCCTGGTTTCTGGCATGCCACGGACCAGTGCCAGACCACGGACGAGGAGTTGGGAACCCCTGTTATAAATAATTCAAGGTGACTGATGAAAATGCCTCCTATTTTCCTCACAACAACCTGGGAGGTGGGTTAAACAGAGAAAGAGGGAGAAAGAGATTTGTCCAAAGACACACAGCAGGCTTTCATGCCTAAGGCAGACCAAAACTTACAGTCCCCTGGTTTGTAGCTTGGTGCCTTAACTACTGGACCAAACTGGCTCTCTTCTCCTTGAAATGAAACTTCTGAGCTTAATTACAGTATAAATAATCATTCAACCTGCCCCTCATTTCAACTCAATATGCCTGTTGGCGTTCCAGGGCCTTACACCAAATGTCAAGGGCCAAAATCCAGGCTGTATTTAGGTTAGTTACCTCTAGATGGGAACGCACTGTTCCTTATTCTACCCAAGGCATGCCAGCATTCAAGGCTTTCAGTGGAGAAAAATATCTCTTATGCTTCCAATTAAAAGTGCTGATGTTCATTCAAAGAGGAGGATAATTTGATATTGGGTAAGATGGTTTTGGCTAGTAATATTTACATCCCTATTATAGTTTCACAAAACTGTAAAAGGGAGTGATGAGTTATTTGGGGTGGAAGAAGAAGATAGTGTGCATTGAACTGCACCATCCTCCCTTGAATAACTACCCATGTTTCCCCGAAAACAAGACCCTGTCTTATATATTTTTTGAACCCTGAAATAAGCGCTTGGCCTTATTGCCATGCACTCAAAAGCCCGATTGGGCTTATTATCAGGGGATGTCTTATTTTGGGGGAAACAGGGTAGTTGCTAATTGTTTTCTATACTGCAGTATCTGACCACTTAGGATTTTTTAGCAAGTCTTTTGGAGTTCAAGTTATCAAGTCTAAAGAAAACTTTTCTAACATCCTAAATATTCTCAGATTACTATTTCTCCATCATATTGCTGTTTGCATTTTAGCCCAATAAGTTTCAGAAAGCCTGTTTATCTGTATCAAAATTATTGACTAAGAACAGTCACAATAAATGATTCAATGAAAGTTGTAGTTTCTAAAAGAAGAAGAGAAAGATATGTATCTTTTCACAAACAAGATTGTGATCAGCCCTTTAATTTGCAGAATTTCAATTTATTTTATGATTGTAATTAAAATTTCTAGCCAGTGTTCTCAGACCCTTCAGATGGGATCATAGCTCAGTAATAAAACGTGTGTGTGTGTGTGTGTGTGTGTGTGTGTGTGTGTGTGTGTGTGTGTGTGTGTGTATGCATAGGCACACATCTGCACCTTCAAGTCAGTGTTGACTCCTGGTCTGAATGAATCCAAGTAGTTTTCTTGGCAACTTTTCCAGAAGATGTTTACCATTGCCTTCTTCCTAGGACTGAAAGACAGTGGCTGGCCCCAAATCATCCAGATGGTTTCAGGAGTACTACTTCAATTCAAAATGACCGATTGTTTAGTTACTGTAATCCAGTATTTTTGAATATCACTGACCCAGATCTGAAAGAGCTGCTGTCAGTTTGAGAAGATAATATTGGGCCTAACATGTTTTCGTGTAGGAAAAAATGTCCTGCCTATTGTAAGCTCAAGTATGTTAAAGTCACCTTTTCCAAGGCCATTGTAACTTTGAACCTTTGTTAAACAAATAGTTGTAAGGCAAGGATTCCCTACGCACAAGAACTTTTCTTTTTGGAATAGTATTTGTATTTGATGACTTTTAGGCTCATTCCAGTAGCATTAACCAATTAAATGCTGTGAATATTATTACTAGATTATGTTGTATTAAGAATTAATCCAGTCTTACAACTCTGGGAAGCTTACAAAACAAATTGGATCTGTAACTGTAAACACAAAGCCAATTCTGCACATGACACCATGCCTCTCAAATTTATGTGGGATAGGACTTGCTGTTAAATCAAGCTGAGTAAATCTATGGTAATGTGATGACTTGGAAGCAATGAGTTTTTTCCCTGTGGAGTGAAGGATAGCTCTTATGTGTACCCTTACTCCCTGAGGCTCAGCTACATATCCTGGAAATGTAATGATTGGGATATCATTTCTGACTTTTTTTTTAAGTTCCTTTAGGTTGAAAGCTGTTGAATCTCAATTGTCATCATTTTTTTCCTTCTATGAAGTCATTATAAAAGTGTACATTACTCAAAGCCAGATATTTTCTTTTTCCCTTTCCACTTTCCTTTTTCTTCCTTTCCTTTCCTTTCCTTTCCTTTCCTTTCCTTTCCTTTCCTTTCCTTTCCTTTCCTTTCCTTTCCTCACACAGACTACACCAGGGGTGTCAAGCTCGTGGCGTTACGGCAGTGTCACGTGATGTATCCCCCTTCACTAAACTGGGTTGGGGCAGGGCCATCACGTGACGCATCCGGCCCACGGCCCGCGAGTTTAACACCCCTGGACTACACAATATTTTTGATTAGTGCTTCATGGGTTACTTTCCAGAGAAACTGCAGTTTTCCTAAATTTTCTTGCATTTTGTTGCCAACGGCCATTTCTTTAACCCAACTCTTATTTAGAAAGAGTTCCTTTATATGGGGGATAACTTAAGGCTGTGAACCTATCTGTCCTCTCTCTGCAGTTGGGATTCCTGGTCCTATCAGGATCAGCCAAGACAGGCATTGATAAAAAATGATGGGAGGCATTGTGGTCAGAAGGGTTGCAGGTTCCTCATTCTTACAGTCAGAATTTTATTTGGCCTCCCTCAGTCTGACAGTGTCCCTCCCATTTTCTCCAATCAGTGCTAGCTGTGGGAAAAACAATATATATATATATCCCCAATTTCCTTAGCAGTAAGAATAGATTTAGTCCAGTAAAAATACAAGGAAATATTCCAGAATATAAGGCTTTGGTATTTTTATTACTGGTTTTGTTAGCGGTTTTGTTTTGGTTTTACTTTAAACCATGTACAGAATTGCCACATAGTTAGCTAATACTTTATATCACTTTGATTCTGTAGTATGCTGTGGATATAGTGCAGCTTGTCAGTATACAGAGAAAAATATCTTATTTTGATATTTATCTACTTAGGGATAAGTGTTGTTTATTTTGAACATTTGAAGAGCCATATCTTCTGCCATTGTCATTTCTAGCTTTTTTTCTCCCATCAGAAGACTACAGAAAACGTGTTTCCTCCATTACCCAATACAGTAATTGACATTGCACATCGACCAGTGTTTCTTAAACTTTTCAAGGCCAGAGAACATAAATCAGTATATTCTTTTTTTAATGAGGAGTATCTGATCGTTTCTTTTAAAAAAGAAAACGGAAAAGTACATTAAAATGAAAACAGGTGTACTGAGCAAGGACAACAGTTCCTGTGCTGAGATGTGTCAGTTGCAAAATATTAGTGAATCACCGTATTAGTTAGTTACAGACACAATTCTATAGTGGTGGGGAACTGTTAAAAGTATTTTTGGTCCCTTAGGCTCCCCTGTTCTTTCTGTGCTTATGGCTCTAGTACACAGTATATGCATTTGCATTTTACCAGCAACAATATATTGTAGTTGTAATAAAATGTATTTAAATATGGCTCAGTTTGAAATAAGCAAGTAAGATATAGCACTGAGCCGAGGTGGTGCAGTGGTTAAATGCAGCACTGCAGGCTACTGCTAGTTCAGCAGTTCAGCTGTTCAAATCTCACCTGCTCAAGGTTGACTCAGCCTTCCATCCTTCCGAGGTGGGTAAAATGAGGACCCAGATTGTTGGGGGCAATATGCTGAACTCTGTAAACCACTTAGAGAGGGCTGTAAAGCACTATGAAGCGGTATATAAGTCTAAGTGCTAAGTGCTAAGCTAAGTGCTAAGCAGCTTTTCAAAAACCCAATGTTTGGTTAAAAGGAACTATTTTCCCCCTGTGTTGGGCAAAGGATATTGTGAAGAAAACGTGAGCTACTGAACTTCAAAATTTTAGAGACATTTTCTGTCCCCAAAGCAGGATGCAAGAGAGCTTCCACTAGCTGCATGTTCATCATTGAATTGAAAGGTGCCTTTTGCAATAAAAACAAAAAAGAAGGTACAATGAAGTATGGAGAAGGGATAGATTCTGGTCTCTTCCCTGTGAGTCAGGAATGCCAAGCTTTTTCCTGAGTGTAAGTTGAGACTTATCTTGGTCTTTCTATCTGCAGTACTACACTTATTCCCTCCATTCTGTTCAGGAATGAAGACTTTGCTTCTTTTTAATAGAGGCACTTTGAAAAGGCCAGATGAAGAAAAACTTCTAAGAGCCGAATATGATTAACACCACTGAATTTTTAACAGCTGCTTAGTTTTCTCTCATCTTTCACAGAATATAGGACAAAGAAAGGTTTGTCTTTTCTGCCTGCGGCTATTGCAGTTATACGTTTTTCATTACTTGTTACTACTGTTCATTTCTGGCAGCAACCTCTATGAGATTGAGGGGCGGAGGGAGGTAGTTCAGATCATTATTGCAGCTTTTTAAAAGAAACATTATCCAAAATGTGATCTCTCGAAACTCGGGATGTATATCATTCCAGATCAAAGCACTCTATTACTTGGAGAATAATAATATGCGATACTTGCTATCCACAATCACGCTGAAGACAGTCTTTAGAAGACAAGGTGATAAGATTGCTCTTATTTTAGACTGAGTTGGTTACCAACTGTTTTGCTGCTCCAGTTTTGAAAACTGTAGAGTCATCTCCCTCACATACTCAGTTATATAAATTTTTGGCTTGGGCTGGATTTATTTATTATTATTAATGCATAAATTGCTCAACGCTCATGCATACTAATGGTGGCTAAACCAACTTGCACCTTCAATGAACTGGAGACTGTTTGATAGTCTACTAGAACATCAGTTCTCCAGAAATGGTTTCAAGCTTCAAAAATTATCAGCTGGCACAGTCTGGGCCTTCAAAGAGGGCAGTATTTTAAAGATTTTACCCTGGGCTGCAAGAGATGGCAGAGCACATAATCTGGAGTGTTCATATTACCATTGTTCTGTTTGGAGAAATCAGTCAGAATGTTTCCCCATGTGAGCAGTCCTCAGCCTTGTACTCTTCACTATTTTTATTAATGATTTATATAAAGATTTATAGATGACACAAAATGCCATGGGATAGCTAATAACCTAGCAGACGTAAATAAAATTCAGATAATCTTAGTAAGAGAAATGGAGTGAAAATAACAGCATGAATTTGATCAGGAACAAATAAAATTCTCAACCATGCTTGTAGATTTATGCTACCATCTCTCTACATATCTACCAGCTTCTTTTGTTTCCTAATAACCAAGGACACTGGTGGAATTTGCAAACTTGCAGAAATTGCCCAGCAGCCAAACAATCAAGAGCACTGGGAAAACTGGAAATTCAAATTAGTCATCAAATGCATGACCAAGAGGTTCATAAGTTACCCATCAGCAGATTCTGGAATTTCTCCAGTCCCCCAATATTGGCCTGATGCGCCTGTAGGGAAGGGATAGAGCAAATACTGCAACAAATAGTACACAATGGGGTCAATTTTGGCTCTATAATAATAATAATAACAGAGTTGGAAGGGACCTTGGAGGTCTTCTAGTCCAACCCCCTGCTTAGGCAGGAAACCCTACACTACTTCAGACAAATGGTTATCCAACATCTTCTTAAAAACGTCCAGTATTGGAGCATTCACAACTTCTGGAGGCAAGCTGTTCCACTGATTAATTGTTCTAACTGTCAGGAAATTTCTCCTTAGTTCTAAGTTGCTTCTCTCCTTGTTTAGTTTCCACCCATTGCTTCTTGTTCTACCCTCAGGTGCTTTGAAGAATAGTTTGACTCCCTCTTCTTTGTGGCAACCCCTGAGATATTGGAACACTGCTATCATATTTCCCCTAGTCCTTCTTTTCATTAAGCTAGACATACCCAGTTGCTGCAACCGTTCTTCATATGTTTTAGTCTCCAGTCCCCTAATCATCTTTGTTGCTCTTCTGTGCACTCTTTCCAGAGTCTCAACATCCTTTCTACATCGTGGCGACCAAAACTGAATGCAGTATTCCAAGTGTGGCCTTACCAAGGCATTGTAAAGTGGTATTATTACTTCACGTGATCTTGATTCTATCCCTCTGTTAATGCAGCCTAGAACTGTGTTGGCTTTTTTGGCAGATGCTGCACACTGCAGGCTCATATTTAAGCGGTTGTCCACTAGGACTCCAAGATCCCTCTCACAGTTACTACTGTTGAGCAAGGTACCACATATGCTGTACCTGTGCATTTTGTTTTTCTTGCCTAAATGTAGAACCTTACTTTTTTCACCATTGAATTTCATTTTGTTTGATAGCGCCCAATGTTCAAGTCTGTCAAGATCCTTCTGAATCTTGAACCTATCTTCTGGAGAGTTGGCTATTCCTGCCAGTTTGGTGTCATCTGCAAATTTGATGAGTTCCCCATCTATCCCCTCGTCCAAGTCATTGATGAAGATGTTGAAGAGTACTGGGCCTAAAACAGAGCCTTGGGGTACTCCACTGCATACTTCCCTCCATGTAGATGCAGTTCCATTGAGCACTACTCGTTGAGTGCGGTTGGTCAGCCAGTTTTGAATCCATCTGGTGGTGTTGCTGTCTAACCCACATTTTTCTACTTTATCTAGTAGTAGGTTATGGTCTACTTTATCAAATGCCTTACTGAAGTCCAAGTAAACTATATCAACAGCAGTCCCCTGGTCCACTAATTTTGTCACTTTGTCAAAGAATGCAATCAGTGTCAAACACTGATCACCACCGTTACAATAAAGAACAGTTCTATGGTGTACCCCAGGTCTGCTGAATGACACTAATGAAGCTTCCCATTTCTGGGGAAATTCCCATCCTTGGTGGAATTAGACAGAATTAGACAGCTTTATCATTAGTTTCTTCTTTACTAAGGTTACTTGTTTACTAACATTTTGCTTCTTTATTCTAAGTACCTCATTTCCTATCTTTTTTGTTCTTAATTTCTGTATATAGATCATCAATAATTTTACATACGAATATTGTTTCTTTCCCCTGGTCACAGAGTTTACTTATTCTGTGGCCAGAGTAAGTAGTTTACTTACTAGTTTACAATATGATTTTAATTTTCCTAATCCCTTTGGCTAATCAAGACTGCTTGTACTCTCTTAGCTACATTTATTATTTAGGGGTTGATAAAACTGACACCACGTGAACTATGCAAAATTGTGTTCTTACATGAAATAGGGATGGAAAAAAGATAATACACTGCAACAACACAGTTGCTTTCACTGATTTCAAGCTCTTCATCTTAACTGGAGTCTATTTAAATGCGTATACACAATTCTGTCTAGATAGGATATCTACTTTTCCCCAAATCCATATCCCAGCAAAATAATTTTGCATTATTATTTTGAACTGGGTCAGCAGAAACTTCAAAAATATTCTGCAGATGGTTACGATACAACTTACTTAACAAGGGAGATAAACTAGCACTTCAACACAATTGTAGGAAGAAATTGATTTGCAGAGCCTAAGGCTGTCTTCACTATAGTAAAATCCATTCTCTTCAAAGCTTTAGATATTTTGCCAGCCTTAGCATTTCTAATCATTTCATTGGTTAATATTCATCTGGTAATAGTATCAAAATATTTTTAAAAGGAGAAAAGTATTTGAAATATTATAATTATTTTGCCTTGTTACATGAATGATGACTTTAACGTGAAGATTCAAATTATTAGGATATGTTCACTTTCACTTGTTTGTTACAGAGTTACAAAGCAACAAACTAATTCATGTCATTTTTCATTCAATCTGTGGGTCCAGACTTGTTTCTTTCCTTTTTTTTCCAATTCAAATTAAATTAAAATTAAAATTAAAACCAAATTGAAACCAAAACCTGAATGTTGCAGATATCTTGAAGAAAAGATGTCCAGAGAATAATGGTGCCCAAAGGGAAAACCAGCTACCTTGAAGAGATTTGCTGAAAGTAGACTTTAGAGTTTAGTCTCTAAACTTAGGTGGCATAAGGTATTCTATTGTGAGCATAGGAGTGGAGTACTCTTGTCGTGAAATACCTCTGGACCCACTCAATTGTATTAATGTCCGATATACAGTGGGGATTCCAGGGGGATGAGCTGTATTCGAGGATTGGTCTGGCAAAGGTTTTGTATGCCCTAGTTAGCAGTACAGTGTTACCAGAGAAGAAGCTTCGCAAAATTAGGTTAACAACTCTTAATGCCTTTTTGGCAATGTGGTTACAGTGAGCTCTGGGGCTTAGATCTTTTGAAATGAGTACTCCTAGGTCCTTGACAGAGTGAGGGTCGTCTATGAGATCATATCCGCTCAGCTTGTATTTGGGATAGGTAGATAGATAGATAGATAGATAGATAGATAGATAGATAGATAGATAGATAGATAGATAGATAGATAGATAGATAGATAGATAGATAGATAGATAGATAGATAGATAGATTAGAACCGAGGTGGCGCAGTGGTTAAAGTGCAGCACTGCAGTTCAGCAGTTCAGCTGTTCAAATCTCACCGGCTCAAGGTTGACTCAGCCTTCCATCCTTCCGAGGTGGGTAAAATGAGGACCCAGATTGTTGGGGGCAATATGCTGAACTCTGTAAACCGCTTAGAGAGGGCTGTAAAGCACTATGAAGCAGTATATAAGTCTAAGTGCTATTGCTATTAGTGGGTTCTAAATTAGTTTTCTACTGGTTCATGTGCGCATGCACGCAACACTTCTGCACATGCGCAGAAGCATCCCAGACAGGTGGGCGGAACCTCCCGCCGCCACTACCGGTTCGCAGAACCGAGCCGAATCAGGAGCAACCCACCACTGGATGGATGAATGGATGGATGGACGGACGGACAGATAGACAGACAGACAGACAGACAGACAGACAGACAGACAGACAGACAGACAGACAGACAGACAGACAGACAGACAGACAGACAGACAGAGTCTGAAAGTAAAATTGTCTTCCCATCAAATGTACAACTCAAGAACGTGGGGTGGGTGGGTGGGTGTCCCTTATGAGCCTCTTGCTCCGTCCACTATGCATCTGCAGATTATACTGTCCTATCTGACTGTTCCTTAACAAGAATATCTTTACTCTATCGCCCTAGGTCTTTCCCACGTATCATTACACCTTTTTATTTTTACTTTTACAGAGTAACAAGTCAACACATTAATATTGTAGGTCAATGTATAATGTTTTTTCCCTTTTTGGCTTAATAGTACTTTAGAAGGAGTATTTTGTTTGTTGCCAGCATATTTTCAAATGGAAAGTGCATAATAAATATATTTATTTAAATTTCATGAACTGCAATTGTGGAAAGAGCTTGTTTTCTTTGTGGCCATATTTCATAATTTGTTACTAATATTCCAGAATCCAGGAATCCTACTGAAAAATAGGTAGTGCAAAACCCAATGGCGGAATTGTAGCGAGTAGATTTATTTTGAATGCTGTCAATTTTTACAAAAATTCTGCTACTACATATTGTACTATTTTCCTACTTCAGGCACAATTGCCTACTTCCATTATACTTTCCAGTTTCAGTATGTTAAAGCTTCATTTATTATTTCATTGTGATAGAGCCAAAGGAAGTACTGGTGGGTACCGTATGTTCCGGTGTATAACATGACTTTTTACCCCTTGAAAATCTTCTCAAAAGTCGGGGGTCGTCTTATACGCCGGGTACTGAAACTTCCCAGCCGGGGGGAGCTCAGAAACGGCAGAGGCCATATCTCCGCCGTTCCCCAGCCAAGCGGCTGAAGGAGCCCTGGAGCCCCAACGCTGCCCTGCGTCTCAGTCTCCTGCTCAGAAAGCCGCAGTCTTCCCAGCAGGTGGGCGCACCTGGGAGGGACCGCGGAGCAGAGGTGCCCAGCGGCTTAAGGCAAGAGGCGGGCAGGAGACGTGGGCAGGAGCCTGCCGCCAACGCCGCCACTTCTGGCATCCCCGCGCCTCTCGCCCCGCTCGCCGGGCATCTCTGCTCCATGGTCCCTCCTGCGCGCGCCCACTGAAGAAATATAGGAGCAGCGATAGCAGCAGTGGCGGCGATAGCTCTCCTTCCCTCCCATGCATGTTAACCCTGCCGGCACCGTGGTCGGGGACTCAGTCGGGTGGCTGGAGATGGTGACAGAGGCTCCTTCTTCCTCCGAGGGGAGGGGAGGGGAGCAACCCACCCACCTACCTCGCTTGGTTCCCCGCACTTGGCGTCTTGGAAGTGGGCTGGGCAAGGGAGAAAGGAGCCACGGTGGGGATTGGTTTGCAGGGAGAAAGAAAGAAAGATAGAGAAAGAAAGAAAGAAATAATCATTACCAATGCTATGATGGAAACCACCAACTCAAAGACAAATATCACTGTGGAGCAAGAAAGCTGCTACAGCAGCAACAAATTAAACAGCACAGACACAGGGATTCTCTCAATATCCCATTGTCCCTATTGGACAATATTGGAGGGTTGCCAGAAAGTTTCTTCATTTGTTCTACAGAGAGCAAAGTAGTTTTCACAGTACAAGGCATATGTTGCCTAATTGTCTATCACAAAGCTTGCAATTGTGAAGAAATTAAAAAATCCAAGGTAGAAGAAAAGGGTTCCTGTTATTGGTCCTTTGTCATAAAATGCATAGCAAAAGCATCAGATGGATTCTTACTTGTAGGAAAGTATGCAATAAAGTGTGGGAAGGAAGGAAGGAAGGAAGGAAGGAAGGAAGGAAGGAAGGAAGGAAGGAAGGAAGGAAGGAAGGAAGGAAGGAAGGAAGGAGGATGAGATAAAGAAAGAAAGGAAGGAAAGAAGGAAGGAAGGAAGGAAGGAAGACAGACAGAAAGAGAGAGAGAGAAAGAAAGAAAGGAAAGAAAGAAAAAGAAAGAAAGAAAGAAAGAAAGAAAGAAAGAAAGAAAGAAAGAAAGAAAGAAAGAAAGAAAGAAAGAAAGAAAGAAAAATGTTAGGAAGGAAGGAAGACAAAAAGAAAAAGAAAGATGGTAGGAGGGGTAGTCTTATACGGCGAGTATATCCCAAACTCTATATTTTAACTGGAAAAGTTGGGGGTCGTCTTATACGCCTAGTTGTCTTATACTAAGGTGACCAGATTTTAACATTGGTAAAGAGGGACACCATTGACCGGGGGGGGGGGGTTCCTGACGGGGGGTGGGTTCCTGATTAAAAATTTGGTCTATATAGACCAACAATAATTTTCATAGAATGCAAAAATAGTATTGTAATATATATTTTTTTAATTTCAACCTAAGTACAATTTACAAATATAATACATTAAAAAAAGTATGTATAGTATTATTTTATTCTTTGGCATATTTCTCATTTGAATGAATTTTTTTTAGTAGATTGCTGTCATCATTTAAAAGGTCATGACATTTTTCACAAGAATTTGTTAAATTATATTTCAGACATAAAATGGCTTTCAAAGTCTCAACATTTAATTGTGATTTTTCTGATGTCCACACTTTATTTACCGTAGAAAAAACGCGTTCAGTCGCAGCATTAGTTCCTGGTAAGGACAGCGCGAATTCCACAATTTTTAGTGCATTATTGTATGGAACATGGTTTGTTTCAAAATGATGAAATATTTCTAACCATTTGTTCTCTATTGTGATTTTTGCTGATGCCCGAGATTTAACCTTTTCCTTATGCATATGCACCAAGACAAATTCCTTGTGTGTCCAATCACACTTGGCCAATAAAGAATTCTATTCTGTTCTGTTCTGTTCTGTTCTGTTCTGTTCTATTCCCATTCCCATTCCCTTCTTCATTCCAATATTCCTATTCTATTCTATTCTATTCTATTCTATTCTATTCTATTCTATTCTATTCTATTCTATTCTATTCTATTCTATTCTATTCCCATTCCCATTCCATTCTTCATTCCAATATTCCTATTCTATTCTATTCTATTCTATTCTATTCTATTCTATTCTATTCTATTCTATTCTATTCTATTCCCATTCCCATTCCATTCTTCATTCCAATATTCCTATTCTATTCTATTCTATTCTATTCTATTCTATTCTATTCTATTCTATTCTATTCTATTCTATTCTATTCTATTCTATTCTATTCTCATTCCCATTCCATTCTTCATTCCAATATTCCTATTCTATTCTATTCTATTCTCATTCCCATTCCCATTCCCATTCCATTCTTCATTCCAATATTCCTATTCTATTCTATTCTATTCTATTCTATTCTATTCTATTCTATTCTATTCTATTCTATTCTATTCTATTCTATTCTATTCTCATTCCCATTCCATTCTTCATTCCAATATTCCAATTCTATTCTATTCTATTCTATTCTCATTCCCATTCCCATTCGCATTCCATTCTTCATTCCAATATTCCTATTCTATTCTATTCTATTCTATTCTATTCTATTCTATTCTATTCTATTCTATTCTATTCTATTCTATTCTATTCTATTCTATTCTATTCCTATTCCTATTCCTATTCCTATTTCAATTCCATTCAAGCATCCTCCCATATTTTTAACACATCCCCTCTTCAAAAGGGCGGTCCATATCCAAAAAGGCTGCCCGTAGTTTTCCTGGAAACCATTTCCAAGAACCCTTGCACACTCCTGCATCTCAGTGTGGGGAGGAGGTGAGCTCGTTATATCACTCTGCCATGGTGGAAACACAAACTCCAGGTTTGCTATAAAACTACGATATTATCACAGACCATTATTGCTTAATTCTTAACCGTTGTTTTGGGCTCCTCTCCAAAAGCCATATTAGCTGTCAAGCCAAGGAAGCCTCCGTGAGCTGATAATTGCAAGGCTCCATGTTTTATCCATGGGGCAACTCCTGGAGAGGATCCTTTTAAATGTGTGTGTGTTGGTGTGTGTGTACGCATAAATAAAACCAGGGAGAAAGGAAGGAAGGATCTGAGGTTGTCGGAATATCAATTGAGATATACTGTCAAGTGGAGAGTGCTGGCGGCGGCGGCGGCGCTCCTCCTTCTAACATCCTTGTTGCTACCGGCGGCTGCTGGCTTGAGTGGCAGAGCGGGCTGCTTGCCTCCCTTTCCTTCGCTTCCCTTCCCACTGTGGCTGCACTGCTATCGCTCTGGAAGCGGAGCCAGACGAAGGTTCCTCCCCGCGCGAGATGCCTCTCAGCCGTGCGCTCCCTCGGCGCGACCGCAGCCGCTAGCACTCTCTTTCCTTCACCCGAGAAAAAGGGGAGGGCAAGTCAAGGCACCCCATCCTCCCATTTTCGCCGAGGGAGCGCGCGGCTGAGAGGCATCTCGCACGGGAAGGAACCTTTGTCTGGCTCCATTTCCAGAGCAAGTGAGCGAGCGAGAGCAGCGCAGGCACAGCGGGAAGGAAACAAAGGGAGGCGAGCAGCCCGCTCCGCCACTCAAGCCAGCGGCCGCCGATAGCAACAAGGGCGTTAGGAGAAGAGGAGAGTGCTGGCGGCGGCGCTCCTCCTTCTAACATCCTTGTTGCTACCGGCGGCTGCTGGCTTGAGTGGCAGAGCGGGCTGCTTGCCTCCCTTTCCTTCGCTTCCCTTCCCGCTGTGGCTGCACTGCTCTCGCTCTGGAAGCGGAGCCAGACGAAGGTTCCTCCCCGCGCGAGATGCCTCTCAGCCGCGCGCTCCCTCGGCGCGACCGCAGCTGCTAGCACTCTCTTTCCTTCACCCGAGAAAAAGGAGGGGAGGGCAAGTCAAAGCACCCCATCCTCCCATTTTCGCCGAGGGAGCGCGCGGCTGAGAGGCATCTCGCACGGGGAGGAACCTTTGTCTGGCTCCATTTCCAGAGCAAGTGAGCGAGCGAGAGCAGCGCAGGCACAGCGGGAAGGAAACAAAGGGAGGCGAGCAGCCCGCTCCGCCACTCAAGCCAGCAGCCGCCGGTAGCAACAAGGGCGTTAGGAGAAGAGGAGAGTGCTGGCGACGGGACTTTTTCAAAACGAAGCGGGACGCGGGACAAATGGGCCAAAACCGGGACTGTCCCACCAAAATCGGGACGTCTGGTCACCTTATCTTATACGCCGGAACATATGGTATGTTAATTCACTATAAAAGGATATAGCACCAAAGACAATTAGAGTAGTTTTTTACAATGTCTTACTGCAGCTTTCCATAGTTTATCCTATATTGCTTTTGGGAGTGTCCCACTCCAAAGAAGTTCTTGTGTAAGTGAAATACTGACAGTGGCATTGATTAAAAATCATAATACAATAATTTATATTATCTATAGATCGGAAATATTATTTATTATATTTATATGCCGGCGAAATCCCAGCAATTCTGGATGGTTTACAAGTAAAATGCATACTGACACTGTGATGAAGGGCCACTTTGTTGGATTCCTGAGTTTTGATTTTGAATCAGCTATAAAATTTTGTGGGCAGATAACAAATCGTATGATCTCTGCTGAAATGGATTTCTTTTTTTTCCCAAAAAGTTTTATTAGTACAAAATTACATAGATAATAGCTAAACATTAAATAGAAAGTACAAACATTTTTTTTAATTTTTCTCCCCCCTAACCCACCCCTTTCCCTCCCCCCCTCCCCCCCGGACTTCCCAGAGAGAGTACAGGGCATAATATCAATAAAATAAATTTAAATTAAATTAAAAAATTTTGACTTCCACCTTATTTTTTTAAAACTTCAACTCCAAATTGTACACTAATAAAAATTCCTTCCTCCTCCTTTCAATCATCTACCCTTCACAACATTTCTTCACTGTTAACTAAGAATTAATTGATTATTACATAAATGATGACTAAGTATTAAATACAAAAACCTTAAACTTCATCATAAAATCAATCAGTATATAAATAACATACTATTACTATATATCAGATTATAAGCACTAATTCCAAACTTTAAATAACCTTCCTCCCCAAAAAAAAAAATGTTAAATCTAATTGTAATATTTTATAACTGGATAGATAACAATTCCAAATCTTTCTCACAATTAAATAAAACTTAAATTGATATTACACAAAAAATAACTAAATAATAATACAAAAACCTTAAACTTCATCATAAATTCTACCACTCTATTTGTAACATAATGTTACTATGTATTAAATTATTAGGTTCAAAAAAGTTCTAAATCTTTAAAAAGAATTAATAATACTTTGAATAAGCCCCCCCAAAAAAACAAAAGAAAAAAAAAGAATGCAAGAAGTAAAGAAAAAAAAAATTAAGGAAAGAAGGGAAAAAGAAAAGTACAGTCATAATGGCAACCATCTGTCCAATAAACTTCAACACTGCATCTTGTTGTATCTTGATGATGGTTGCATCTTTTTGTAACTTGATAATTTTGTAGTTGTCAGCTCGCCTCCCATCTGACCCCGATCTTCCATCTCCTTTTCCACACTGTAGACATCTGTCTGGCTCTGCCAATCATTTAAATTTTGTAAATCTGTTTCGATTTGAAGAGGAAGGGATGGCTTTCCCTCCTCCTCCTCTTTTGTTTTCATACATCTTTCCTCTGGAATCTTGGATATATCAGCCTTTAAGACGTTGACATAAAATTCAGTAGCTTTCTTTGTTGTATTAAGCCGATATCTTTTTCCCAGAAATTTCACTGCAACTCCTGTTGGTGCTTCCCATTTGTAATGTAAATTTAACCTTTTAAATTCATCAATCAGAAAGGTATAATCTTTTCTGGCTTTGAGCATTTTAGAGGGAATTTCTTTCCATATCATCAGTTCCTGGCCATTCACCTGCAGGTTATTCTTAAACGTCGCCTGTATAATCCTATTCCGTAAGGCTCTTGTAGTAAAGTATATTACAATATCCCTTGGTAGGTGTTTTTGTTTTGCATACCAGGAGTTGATTCTATATATTTTATCAATTTGCCTGGCTAGTTCTTCTTTAGACAGTCCAGACACCTGCTCCAAAGCTTCCACCATCCTTCCTTTCAAATCTTCATATAATCCTTCTTTCAACCCCCTGACTCTTATGGCAAATTCCATGGATCTGAATTGCGTCATTAACACCTCTGTTTCAAAATTTGCAATGTCATTTTGTATTTTATCTATGTATTCTACTGAAGTTGTCAAAACTTGTTTGTTTTCTTCAATGCGGTTTGCCAAAACTTCAATATTTGTTGCTAGACCTTTACATACCTCCAACACATCATTTCTAATTTGTTGGTCAATATTCTTTAAAGCAGCCTGCATTTTATTATCTATTTCACTAATTTTTTGGTTAAATTCAACAATAAGTTCATCTTTCATAATCTTTAAGGTACTTATTAAATTTTCAGGTGTTAAAGACTTTGGGGGTGTTAACTCAGTGGTAAGTTGCATTTTAGAAATATAACCAGATGAATAATCCATTCTTTTATTCAAAACAATCTTTCCAGATTTTGAAGCCATTTTAGTATTTCCAGTGGTGAACAAAGAAAAAGCCAAGCCTCTAGTTAAAGTTCTTTTAAATTTCTTTTAAAATTCTTTCAAATTCCAAAGCCAGATAGAATTTTATTTTTAAAAAATTGTCAGTTATTATTTAATCCAGAATCGGGAGACAGAGAGAGTAAAGCCAACTTTCAAAATCAAAAATTTCCATAAGAAAAAAAGCTGCTAGGGAAACGAAAGTTACTTTCACTTCTCCTCCCACTTTCTCCGATCGCCATGTTGTAGCCTAATAACTGTTACTTAGTTTCTTCCGAAGTGAAAATCAGCAGTGGAGTTGAAAGAAAAAAAAAATCTGTACTTGCCCTTTAAAATCCTGTCTCTCTCTGTCTGCTTGTTTAAACAATTAAGTAGTTGTAATCCCATTCACGAAGCAGCGGGTGGTCACGGCATCTTGCTCCGCAAAAGCGGAGGTTTCCAAGTCCCCGGAGCAAGAGACAGGCTGGCTGGGGAGACCTCACCTTTCGCGCCCCTGGCTGACACTTGGGGCACTAGGGGGGGCTCTACCCCACCTGTCCGGCTCTCATCTCTCCCCTTTGCCCGGGGCAGAGACTTTCAAGCCGCCAGACAGCTGTTCTGGCGGCTTTAACGGGGAACAGGAAAGGCGCTCAACGAGGAGCGTCCGCGATGCAGCGATCCGGAACCGGAAGTCCCTGAAATGGATTTCTTATCCCTTACATTTTCCATATTTTTCAGTTTGTTGAGGCTTCATTTATTAATGTCTGGAAAGCACTGCAAGATCCTTGGAGGGAGAACTATATTTGAAAAACCTGTGTGCATATGAAATGTATACTGAAGACCAGAAACAGGGGCCTGTGCCAAATATGTCTGAACAAATTTATACCCCTGAGGATGCACTCCATGGTAGCCAGTGAAATATGCACTATTCCTTTGATAAATTTCATTTCATCACCATCCTTGTAGCTGTAAAGAATAATAATAATTTAAAAACCCTATGTGATATTTAAACTATTGCTAGTTAGGAAGCCAGGCCATGATTATAGGAATCAAAATTCTAAAGGAAGATTGTATATCGAACAGTTGTGTGGCTTTCCAGTAGTAAAATTTTAATACAGAATAGGCACCCATTAATTTCACACCTCGCATTAGAATTGCCAGGTTTCTCTAGACTTATCGTGGCTTGGATATTAACCATGATTCGAACAAAGGCCAAAAAAAGGTACATTTGCACCCCTACAGATATGTAGATAGATGTTTGCACATCTGTGTGGCTTGCATCACAGTATGGATCAGTCACAACTCATGTAAATTTATGCTACTTTCCATTTTAATTTTTGTGTCACTTCATACAAGATCATGAAAGAGCCATGGTGGTACACTGGTTAGAATGCAGTACTGCAGGCTAACTCACTGTTCACTGCCAGGAGTTTGATTCTGAGCATCTCAAGGTTGACTCAGCCTTCCATCCTTCCGAGGTTGGTAAAAGGAGGACCCAGGTTGCTGGGGGCAATATGCCAACTCTGTAAACCGCTTAGAGAGGGCTGTAAAGCATTGTAAAGTGGTATATAAATCTAAGTGCTATTGCTATTGCTATCTTCCATCCCTTAATTAAAACAGGAGTCTCTCTTAGACAAGTGACCTGCTATCACCTTGTCCTGTGACTATTTGTCTGCTGGAACAATGTTAATAACAGGACCGGTGTGGTCCATTGCATAGCTCCGGTAGGGAGCGGCCGATTGCGCAATTTGCGCGCGACCACTCCGGTGCCGTCTTTGCCAGTCCGTCGCGTGCATCGCATCTCTTTTAAAGAATTTTTGGGCTTTTTTGCTTCTGCGCATGCGCGGAAGCAAAATCTCGCCGAAATCTCTCTCGCGCGCGCGTCCCCTCGTGAGATTTTGGCGAGATTTTGCTTCCGCGCATAGACAGAAGCAAAATTGCGTGAGGGAGCGTGCGCACGTGAAACATGGAGATGCGCGTGCAGCGCACCGGTATCGGTAAGTGAGCAACCCGCCCCTGGTTAATAAGACTCACTGGTCTAAAGAAGCGGACAGATCTCTGGATAGATAAGGAGCATCTCATTCTTTTTATCAAATACGTCCTTTAGTCTGTGAAATTCTAAAATTTCTTTGAGGGAGGGAATAAATTTATCTTAGGAGACTCTACAGGCAAAGGCAGAGTTGAAGGCTGTATACAAATAATTCATTGCATGCCCCCTGTTTGACATAGCCCTTCCCATTATTTTATTGGGCTATCAAAAGAATATCTTACAGAGATTTAACTCAAGGTAAGCTATTGTTTAGAAGGTGATAATATCACTTTTTGGATCCAGCTAGCTAATTCCTGGATTCATATATTGTGAACTGTGTGACAATGCAAAGGATTTGTTCAGTGAACATTATAGATAGCAAGCAAACTATGGCATGTCTTTACTAAAGCTCTCCCAAGGTGAAGTGGACAATGAAATTCACTGGTTTGTAAAAAAGAAAAAAGTCCTCCCACAAATCAGGAACATATTTTCAAAGCCCTGAACTTCTTTTCCATGTTGGATCATAATGTGTGGTTGAGAAAAAAAACTGTTTAAAACTGTTTAATAAAGATTATTTAGAGAGAGAGAGAGAGAGAGAGAGACAGAGACAGAGACAGAGACAGAGACAGAGACAGGAAAAAGGAGAGAGAGCAGATAGAGAGGGGGGAGAGAAAAAGAGAGAGAGAGAGAGAGAGAGAGAGAGAGAGAGAGAGAGAGAGAGAGAGAGAGAGAGAGAGAGAGAGAGAGAGATGTGTAGCTTTCCTGGCTGACAAATGCTTTCCAGAACCTTTGTCAAATCCTTTATCGACCAGAAACTGAAGGGAAACAACTGAGTGACTGGCAGTAGGGTATATAATATCTGGATGCCAAATAAACAATTGCATCCTTTCAGAGGTTTCCAAGACTAGAATGGCTGCTTTGACAGCCCTACAGGGGCAAAAATCAAGAAAAGGGAGAGGACTGGCTTGTCCTCTACATTACAAGATATGTTCTGCAACGGATGATATTTATCTAGTTTTACCTCCACAGCCTGTATCCATTCATTAGATGAATATAGAGGGTGTCAGAGACTATACCAGGGGTGAAATCCAGCAGGTTCTGACAGATTCTGGAGAACCGGTAGCGGAAATTTTGAGTAGTTCGGAGAACCGGAAAATACCATCTCTGGCTGGCCCCAGAGTGGTGTGGAAATGGAGATTTTGCAGTATCCTTCCCCTGGAGTGGGGTGGGAATGGAGATTTTGCAATATCCTTCCCCCAGGAGTGGGGAGGAAATGGGGCTTTTGCAGGATCCTTCCCCTGGAGTGGGGTGGGAATGGGGCTTTTGCAGTATCCTTCCCCTGGAGTGGGGAGGAAATGGGGCTTTTGCAGGATCCTTCCCCTGGAGTGGGGTGGGAATGGGGCTTTTGCAGTATCCTTCCCCTGGAGTGGGGAGGGAATAGGGATTTTGCAGTATCTTTCCCCTGGAGTGGGGTGGGAATGGAGATTTTGCAGTATCCTTCCCCTGGAGTGGGGAGGGAATAGAGATTTTGCAGTATCCTTCCCCTGGAGTGGGGTGGGAATGGAGATTTTGCAGTATCCTTCCCCTGGAGTGGGGAGGGAATAGAGATTTTGCAGTATCCTTCCCCTGGAGTGGGGTGGGAATGGAGATTTTGCAGTATCCTTCCCCTGGAGTGGGGAGGGAATAGGGATTTTGCAGTATCCTTCCCCTGGAGTGGGGAGGGAATGGGGCTTTTGCAGTATCCTTCCCCAGCCACACCCACCAAGCCCACCAAGCCACGCCCACAGAACCGGTAGTAAAAAAAATTGGATTTCACCAGTGCTATACGTACATAAACTGGAAGATGTGGGGAAAGCTCACCACTACAGAAGATCCTTAGAAGACTTTAGCATGTCCATAGAACCAAAAAGTCCTTCGTGATAGTGAGGTTTTCACTAAACTTTGTTTGTTATCTCTCCAGGTTTGTTATCTCTTTAGAGGTTATTTTGTTTAGATTTGCTCAGAAGGATCAGCTCTTTTGCCATTCTTTTTTTTTCCTGAAGAATTTTGATCATTTCTAAGCCTAAGAAACCATAGGCTCCTGCTGGGTTATGAAAATGAAAAAAATGGTATCGTGCTGCAAGCTTTCCCCTTTGGGAATGCATGTAATGTCACGGAACATGTATAAAAGGGGCAAGACCTGCATCACAATAGTGCAATGCCGCTTTCATCTTACTGGACTATTTGACATTCCCACCCCCTGCTGCTTCTAAGGTGAATTATATAGTTCTTGCATATATTTAAGTATTTTTTCTGAATAAATGTCTCAGAAAGTTTTTAAGACTTGAAACTTGTAAAATCTTAATCTCTAAATGTTCTAAAGGTTGTGAGACTTTTTTTTAGCTATCTCTAGGGTTCAAAGGATTTTTTTAGTGTTTTTAAATCATCATTGAACAAATTGCTTTGTTCAGATTTCTCAAACCAAAGATCCAGTTTATTACCTTCTTTAAAGAAGCCATGGGGTGAATAATGTTATCAAAAATATGAAAATGGGACTACCAAAAATGTAGATATTGGAGAAATAGCATCTGCATGTTCCAAAGGTGCTTTTTTAAAGGAGGCAATTGGACTTTTTTTTCTTTGAAGACGTTTCGCTTCTTATCCAAGAAGCTTCTTCAGCTCTGACAGGATAGTGGGGAATGGAAGGATTTATACTCCTTGCAGACAGCTGGTCATTTGCATCCTTTTAGAGGGTCATTGAAGCACTTGGAAGTTTATCCTCAGGGCTCCCTGAGTAGTGCTCCTAGTTCCCCCCCCCCTCTAGAATCCATTCCTACTCCCAAACCATTCAAAGGGCGTTCATCCCAAATTGTATAGCTAAAAGTCTGTAGAGATTCTCAGTCATCCAGGTCATGGTTGTTCCAAAGGTGCTTTTTTTTTCAAGTCTTCAAAGAAAAAACAAGAAAGTCCAGTTGCCTCCTGAAAAAAAAGCACCTTTGGAACAACCATGACCTGGATGACTGAGAATCTCTACAGACTTTTAGCATCTCCATGTGTTTGAGATGTACCCAGGAATGCAGAATTTGTCTGTGCTTTTCTTTCTCTGTCTCTAATTTCTCTGTTCAGGTACATTCCAAGCAACTTTTTGGGGCTAATATGCCCCCCCTTTTTTTCTTCCAAAAATCCAGCCATTCATTGTACTAAGAATATGACATTCAGTCCTTTCTTTGCTTTGCCTTGTATAGATAACAGTGGTTTACGAATGAGATATGAAAAAGTAACTAGAAGAAGTTGTCTTAAAGCAATCATAGCAATAAAAGTTTTTCTTATTTGATGTTTCCGTCAGTATTCAAACGAAACAAAACAAAGAAAAACTCCTCTTTGTGAACCAGATCCTTGTTGAATCTTTCATGTCCTTTAGCAAAATTGACTATGGAACAGCAAATGTTTTTTGAATGCTTTAACACAGCTGAATTACCATAGTTGTGCTTCAGGGAGACAGGGCTGGAAAGTCGTGTGAGAGAAAGGAAAACTCTACATCTGTATAAAAGTAACACTATTATTTGTGTTTGCAATAAAAATAGAATTATTGCAGCTAGTACTGAAGGCTATGTAGGTCATAAGCATTTTGCTTCATAATCTCCAGATTATGTGATGATGATGATGACCTTTCCATTGTCTGGGTTTTCACGAACCTGTGTCTCGTTCTTATTAAATGTCCTTGTGTTGAAATTTCTTACTGATCTAATCTCACCATGTGGCTCCTATATAATTATCCCATTTTGCAAAATATTGCATCTGTCATCTCCCTTCCCTCCCTTGCCCTTCTCTGAGAAATCAAGGCAGGATGAGATAAAGAAAAGGGGAGATGGAGCAATAATTGCACTTAAGGAACAATTTGTGCAATGTCAAGTTATGCTTCAGCGTCTGCCAATTGGGTCAGGTAAATTGCCAATTTCTTTATGTTGCTCCAAGCTCGTGGTGTGAAAAAGGTCTCCTAAGGAACATCAATTTGGGCTGCTTTTTTCTGCCCCCGATAGTTGTTTAAAAGGGAAATAAGAAAAATGGAGAGTCTAGGGGAGAAGAAACTGCCTTTTCACTAATGAATATGATGATTCATATTTTGGCATGGTCCTCTCCGAATTGCATTTACCAAATATTGTTTACAAAATGATGCTATTTTAATCACTTACAAAGATCGTTATTTGCCTTTGGCATTTGCTAAATAGAGAATGAGCTGACGTTTACTCATTGGAACATTATAAAGCACCACAATCTTTTCATTATATTTTGAGGTTTGGATACGAATAAATACATTCATCCCAATTCTTCAGATGAAGGCACAGCGCTTCCAAAAATTTAGTTTAGTGGGTTTTTTTTTTAAAGGAAATCTCTGGAGGATGACTAGTATTTTGCAATCTATACTTATTTATAAATATACCAACTGAAATGACTCACAGCTTGAATACCCTCAACATTACATTAACATTACATCTACACAGGATGGAAACACTCCAAAATTTTATAGAACCCCAATTTTATAAAACTCTAAACCCTCAGTTTTCCTTTTCTTCAGTGTTTTGGCCCAAAGAGTGATTTCTTTTTCCTTACAAACTCTCATCCATGGACAAGGATACAGAAGACAAAAGGGGACCACGTGCCTTTTGTCTCCAGAAAGGCATGACTGTTAGAAAAGGTAGCTGCCTCCATGTTTCAAAAAGGGCTACTTTACTTAAACCAGTGCTGCAAGAAAAATGGAACCATTAGAATAATGCCTCATGTTCTGTACACTATTGAGCAACCACAGCTGGGGTTGGCAACTCCATTGTATATATCATTATAGTAATAATCATGATCCAGTGAAAAACCGCTCTAGCTCTCATTGTAATCAGTGGAATCTAAATTAAGTCCAGAGAACCTATATAACTTATATTGCTGATATGTGTGTGACATTTTATGGACCTGGGGATCATATGTGGAAATTATTGATTATGTTCCTATAACATGCCGGTAAGATAAAGTAATAAGTTTTGTTATGTTTTCTTAATGGCACAGTCCATTTGCAGGAATGTTTTAGATTTAAAGTATCCCCCTTTATTATTTTGATCAATAAATCCAGGCAGTGAACATACCAAACATCCTTCCTCCTCCTATTTTCCCCACAAACCCCCCCGCCCAATGGTATGCACTTTTGACAAGATTTCTGATTATAGTCACACTTAAATTTAAATTGATTGTATTC
This sequence comes from Diadophis punctatus similis, assembly GCA_023053685.1. Lineage (NCBI taxonomy): Eukaryota > Metazoa > Chordata > Lepidosauria > Squamata > Dipsadidae > Diadophis > Diadophis punctatus. The sequence continues at coordinate 189,564,546 of JALIGW010000002.1, read as the reverse complement.
CATTTTTTAATGTATTCACATTTTTAGTGACCAAATCAAGGACAATAACTGAACATAACATTTTATAGGGTGATGAGGTAAAGTAGCACTGGACTTCAGACTGAAAAATAATGGTTAATCATCTTCACTATGTCAACTTAGTGGCAAAATGTAAAAACTTCATTTAATCACTCTGGTCCAAGCGGTCATGGATATAAGTCTTGAGGAAACAAAAACCATTTCAACCTCTTTCTATGCAAAAGAAAAACAAAGAACTTTTATCCTTTTCAATTACTTCTTTCTGTTTTGTGCATGGCTACGAAGTGTGTCAAGCCACTTCTGTCCTTGAAAGTCCTGCTAGGATAGTTAGAGCCCATCTGAAGTCCAGGAGATGGTATGAGGTAAAAAAACCTTCTAGAATAACTATTACTATTCTACTAACTGGAGAGGGGGGGGGAGAGGGAGGGAGAGGGAGGGAGAGGGAGAGAGACTAGATTTCTTGTAGCTTCAAATAGGCTGTGATTGAATTATAAAAATATTAGTTTAGTTGTTGAACACAGATGTTGACTTAAGATTGCAGCCTCAGAGTTGATTCTGGAATGTGCAAAGACTTGCGATGGGTTTCTCCAGGGTTTTAGACATGAACCAGCAACTATATTTTATTTTATTTACCAGGAGTCAGATAGGTTTGAAAAGGAGGCTATGATATAATGGTTATAAACAGAATACATGGCACAAGCAAGAGAGAAAGTTAAAGATAAGCCCAAAAGTATGTCCTTTTTAACAGAATAGGTTAGAAATAGTGTTGAGAGATAAGAACAATGGGGTGGGAAGCGGGGAAGAGATTGGGATTTGAAAGGGAAAAAAACCAAGAAGGTATGGATGTGAGTGGATGAAAAAAATGTAATCAGATTGTTAGAGAAGCAGAAGGCAGTCAGAAAGTGGAATGAGAGACACAATTCAGGAGTAGAGAAAGAAGCTGAGTGTTGGCTAAATGTAAGAGGGCAGTAGAAACCTCAGGCTTTCATGAGGTCACCCAGATAAGAGGAGGAGAAAAGCACAGTGAGAAACCCAAACAGATAAAGAGGAGGAAACATTTCCAGCTGTCCTATTGATTAAACAGGTAGGGAAGACAGTCAATTAAAAACAGATATTCAGAATGAATATGAAGAAACTGAGAAAATGAATAAAAAGCAACAAACTCTCAAGAAGAATGAGGTGTTTTACTATTGTAGTAAGGATACTACACTGATATCCATGAGGACAATTGGAGAATGCGATGCAAGGATTTCAAAGAGAGCAAAGGCAGTCTAGGGAGAGGAAATTAAGAAACTAGGAGTAATATGAAACGTAACATAAAAATTGAGAGGGTTTCTTTGCAGAAAGAAGATAGGTCAAGATGTTGGCTTTTTTCTTCTTCTCAAAAATAGGAAAGGTCAGGTCATAGCTTATTTCACTACAGTTGAAAAATATAGTCAAGCCAGAAATTCATTACATGGAAGAAAGAGATGCTGGTGATGGAAGATGGTTGCTTGAAAAACAAATGAAAGAAATCAAGATTATTATGATTTTAAGGATGGTTAGGGGAAAAGGAGAGGACACTAGCAGCATAGATGTTAAGTGTCATATAAAATCAGATTTTAATAAGCATACATATGGAAAGAGCTAAAATAAGAGTGGGAGATGGGAGTGGGTTTCCTTTCTAAGATGGCTTGTCTGGGAGAGAAGTATTTAAAAATCTTTGGAAGAATGATGTGTGCCTTTTAAGTTTTCTTATTGCATCAATGGGATGATCCAGTCAACTCCAAATAGTGGGATGAGGGACCAGGATAAATCAATGTTTAATTTGACTTTGTTTCAATTCTAATAAGACTAAGTGGAGTTCATATGATTATTCTTCACCATGTATTTAATCATTTTCCCCTTAAGTTGAAAATTGGATGTATGTGACTGTTCTGCCTCTAGGATACCTTTACCTGGTGAAGGTGCATTGCATCGCCTGTGAGGTGAAATCACTAAGGAAAATCACAACAGGGAAGCTAGAACTCAGGAAATAGTAGAGAGCTATTAGGAGAAGAAAAGTTTCTGGCTACCATGATAATGAAAGTGATGGAATCTCGAGAAAACTAGAGGCAGGTGTTCCAGCAAGTAATCTGGCCCCATTCTACAGCTTTAAGGGTGACAATCAGCCTCCTGGGAACCAATGCAGCTCAAATATCAATAGTGTTGTGTCAATGTACTCTAATGTGCCCAGAATTGTATATGCACCACATCTTGGACCAGCTGAAGCTTTCAGATGCTTCTCAAGGACAATTCCATTTATAGTACATTTCAGCAGTCCAGTGAAGATGTAACTAAAGAGCAAGAGACCATGAATAGTATTTCCCAATCTCAGAATAAGCTCAACTCACTCACAAGATAAATTTGTACAAAGATTCTCCTGGCCATGGCTGCCACCTGATCCTCAAGCAGCAGCAGTATATCCAAGAAGACTCCCAGACTGCATACCAGCTCTGTCTAGAACAATGTTATCCCATCCATAGTTAATAATGGAAGCTCTCCAGATCTGGATAGCCCTAAAACCCATAAAGACTAGGCAAGACCTTAATCTTGCTAGGGTTGATTTGAGGCCACTCAGACTCTGATAAACTCTAGGCATTGGGAAAGAGATTTGATAGCATCATTTGGATGGCCTGGGACACAGATGTATAACTAATTTCAGCACATTAATTATACTTCATCCTGTGCCAATGAATGACCTCCCAGTTACTTCATGTAGATGTTAAATAGAAGGGTGTCAACAGAGGCACTTGAGGAACATTGATAACAGGGAGAGAGTTGATCCCTGCAGCATACCATAAACCAAACACCAACTGGAACTGGCCTTGGAGGAAGAGGGACAACCACTGAAGATCCCACCATTCCTAATCCCGTGAGCTGGTCCAAAGGCTATTAAGAGTCAGACTGGTTCCATTTGCTACATAGCACAGCTATTTCTGTGATTACAGTTTTTTTTAAATTGCTGTGCTTATTCCCTCTGGTATACCTTGAGCTGAGGTGGCGCAGTGGTTAAAGTGCAGCACTGCAGTTCAGCAGTTCAGCTGTTCAAATCTCACCTGCTCAAGGTTGACTCAGCCTTCCATCCTTCTGAGGTGGGTAAAATGAGGACCCAGATTGTTGGGGGCAATATGCTGAACTCTGTAAACCGCTTAGAGAGGGCTGTAAAGCACTATGAAGCGGTATATAAGTCTAAGTGCTATTGCTATTGCTATACAGAGGCTCCTCTGTAATGCTGATTCTAGCAGTTTTATTTGTACCACCTCTTTCCTGTTTCTCCTATACAATAATTTCCCTCAACTAGAAAGTATGTCTCCATCAGTGGTATAATTATGTGAAGTTGACTTATAGTTGATGGTTTTAGGAAGCCTCCTTTTTGATGGCCATATTGTTATCAATGTTCCTCAAGGGAAACCCTCTAATTCAGATACACGGCTGGGCTCTGCAGATTTTCTTACTGGATTACCAACAGGAGACCTTTGGCAGTTGCTATCACTTGTCCGTAGTACAAACTACCTTATTTTTATACAACTGTTGATTAGATACTTTGGGAAATTAAAAATAGTCAGTAGATATTTGGAACAAAAAATATTAACATAAATATTTGAGAGCCAGAGATTCTCAATGACTCCAAGAGTCTGAATTCCTAACCATTTAAGACCAAACAGTCTCCATTTCTGCTGTTTTTCTGTGGCCAGTATTTTTATTCAGACAGGCTTTCATATTTACAGTAATTTGAGATTTGAATTGAGTAATGAATTGAGATTTAACCTTAATTTCTGTTATTTATTTTTTATTATTTCATTGTATTGTATGTTAACTGATAAATTTAAGTGTTTTAATTATTGTCCTTTAAACTTGCATTACACTGTATTCTTATTTATTAGACACATTGCTGTGTTACTGCCAAAAACAGATTGTTGTTATAATAAAAACTGGAATGTTTCTATAAATGATGTGTTGAGAGCCATCCAGAGATTGATGGATATATAAGTTTTAAATCAAGAAATAAATTTGAAAATTTGAGACCAAATTTTCAAAAAAACACATATGATTTACAACATAATGTGTACTATCAGACACCTCCAATGTTGCTTAAATACCTAAACATGACAAAAACTTATCTTCTATGAAAATCCAATTGTGTTGTCTTAGCCTACTGTTTCACATTTGGAAATGCATGCATTAGCTTTTATCAATGTTGTTTTCTCTTTATTTTGTTTTTGGTGTCAACTTCCTGTATGCATAGGAAATAAATGACATATTCAGCTTTGTCCCATGGTTAGTGTTTTACACTAGGTATGCTGAATTTGGATGAATCCAGAGCCATGAGCACAAGAAAAGCTGTGCTCATCTCAACTTCATTAGCAGTTCGAACAAATTAGTGTGGCAAAAAGAAAAAAAAATAGAGTTAGCTCAGCACCCATCTGAAATCTCTTGGAGTGTTCAGTGTTTTGAGACTAATGTGAACATAATTACTGTCATGCTTTTAACAAAACTCTTTCATCTCTCAGACAGACACATTCTTTTGGTCATTAATCTCTAAGATTGAAGACAGCAGCTATTCCGAAGATGCAGCCTTCACACTTGAGTACCAATCTGAAGTGTGCATTATGAGGGCTGGCTTGGGAAGGGCAAAGCAAATTTGCTGCATCAATTGCTGCAAGCTTATTCAGCTCATATTCCAAATTTTTATGTATCTTCTGAGATCCCTACCCTGCCCTGTTGTCCCAGCCATGAAGATCTTTCAGGATTCAGGTGAATATAGACCTTCTCCCTTCAGTAACATATCATAATTGTATAGCTTTAGAGGGTGGGGAAAACTAAGAACAAAGGACATTGTCTGAAGTAGAATGTAATCATTTGTCTGTCTAGCTCAGTACTGTCTATATACTAACAGTGAGTAGGTTCTTGAGGAATTCAGACACAGGTTTTTCAGCTAGAGATACTGAGGACTGATCTTGAACTTTCTGCATGCAAAACCTATGCTTTTTTAAGGCATCAAGCAATATATTTCACATGAATGTATTTTTCAATGCAATCAAATACTATCCACCTTGTCTATAGAAAAATATTATACAGCCACTAAAAAACAAACTATCTTTCTTAGTGATGACATTCAGAACAAGTTTATGTCACAATGGGTGATTTTTCACATATAGTACAATTTCACTGCCTTCAATAGGAGACAGAAATCTACATGGTTGTTGTTTTGAATTCTGTTGACCCTCATCCAGCACCAATTTGGCTTTGACTGCTGGTTGACCAAATTCTTGTATATAGGTAGCAATAATAAACTCTTCAGTGCTTGGAATTCAGTGAGTGTTCCTGGTTTTTAGATTTATAATGAGTAGCTTAACAGTTGACAATAACTTTACTGCAGCCATCTATAACTGTTTTCTCTTATTTAATGTACTAATTTGCTCATTATCTCCAGGTTATACTGCTTAGAAATTCATATATTATAACGTATCAATTATTGACTTTTACATTGAGTGTTTATATTTGTAGGCTTCCTGGAGTCACTGTGAGTCAGCCGTATAAATTTTCTTTATAAATAAATAAAGGTGTGATGTCATTGTTAGAACTCTGTTCAAACGATTGGGTCTGTTAATATATGATTAAGCCACAAATCATTGTTATGTGTATATTGCTTTAAATGCATTGTGGATGATTACTATATAAGAAAGCAAGAGAGCATGCTCAGTGTGGTTGGGGGTTCAATGTGGTTGGTGGTTTAGTGTGGTTTAGTGTGGTGAGTGGTGTTTGACGGTGTGTTCCGGATTGAAGACTCTCTGCTGCTTTACTGAAGAGTAGATTACTTTATGACTGTGTGGAGTTGCTGTGAAGAGAAGAGTAACTATCTGTGATAGTATAGAATTAAGTGATAGCTGTAATCTTTGTGAGTTAAAACAAAGATAGGCAAGAAGAAGAAACTTCGCATTGACTGAATAACTGTGTATGACTTGGACTTCCTATTTAACTTCGCTACTATTTTGTACATATTAAAGATATTCTGTTTATTGACTGAATAGCATTCATATCAAACTGCAACACCATTATACAACACATTTCGCTGTGTATGTGCTTAACAGCACAATAACTCCTTAACAGTCATCCCTTTATTTTTTTGAGAATACATAAAGGTGTGATGTCATCCTTTCAACACATCTAGGCAATTTCTGCTTAATTTTCTTGAAATCCATTGCTGGAACAAAAATGAGAAAACCACTTCTCTCGTCTTTCTCTGATTTATCTTTATATGTGCCAAACCCTTGTTCTGTTGTTATTTGACAGATTAACTGAGCCAAGAGCAAACTAAAAACTTGGAGTTGTAAACCAGATACATCTTCCCCCATCTCTCTTTTTCATTCCCCCAACTTCCTGCCCACTGAGAAGACCTCCGGCAGCTCCTAGGTCACATCAGAAAACCATCCTTGGAGTAAAATCCCTCATAGGCAATAAAATTTGGCAGAGGCTGATTGCTTGGAGTGTCAGTTCGAAATATGGATAAACAATTGCAGAAATTTAACAAGCCAATTTCCTCCAATAAGACAACTTTGTTCTCCATGTCCCCAGTTAGATCTCAGAACAGGCTTTCCCTGTGGTTTTCTTTTTTTAATTTCTTATTTTGTTAAACCAAATTTTAAATAATTTTTTTGATACAGCAGAAGGAAGGGCACCGCAGGGGGGGAGATCCAAATATGCCTTCCATTCTGCATTGTCTTTACTAAGTGATAGACATATTGTCAGGCCAAGAGGTGCTCTTCACAGGAGTCCTGGGGCTCATCCACTGACAGATAGTAGAAAAGAGTTTTTCTTTGCTAATGAAAGGCTTCCAGTCATACAGTCATAACAGTTTTGACATTTTGGTCAAGGAGAAAAGGCTGTCCGGCATTGTCCATGGTTGGCAGAACTAGCTGACAGACGACATGAAGGTGAGTGATTGCTTCATTACTTATTTCTAATACTGGCATGCAGTCTGCGTGTGAAAAATACTCTTTAATTTCTTGGCTTGTTTTGTTTGCTTGTTTTTAAATTAGATACTTTCTTTCATTTCACAGCAATAATCCTCATACTATGAATGTGAAATAAAATATTCTATTGAGTCTCTATTCCTGGAGCTATACTAAATATCTTGCAACAGTTGATAAGTTTAAGGCCTCAGAAAACCAACAGTAGTAACTTTGGAAACATGTCTATCCACAAAGTTGTTTTTTTTCAATATTCACCATATTTAGAAATTTAAAATTTTGGCAGTGGAAATTCCCAACAGTATTCTTGGTCTCTTGCCCCATTCCTGTGCCACAACTGATTTGGAAGCTTAAAATTATAAAAGTAGAATGGATGAGGCTGTTCGTCTACTTCAGTTCCTCTGTTCAAAAACCACATGGGCCCCATTACTCTCTTTGTCTTAACCATGCCTTTCATTTACAGCTGAAGTGCAGAAGCAGTTCATTAATCAGAGATTAAACACTGCAGTGGATTTTTTTAAATTAACCAACCTGTGAAAAGTTATTCCATGCAGTAGCAATAATCAAAACTATTTATATTCATCTTGTGATTTCATCAATCTGTTTAAAATTATCAAAAGGAAGGAAGGAGATTTTCTATTTTAAACGAGTCAAAATAAAGCCTAGATTGAGACATTTCTTTTTATTGACTTCAAAACTGATGATCATTGCTGAGATTAAATGAAAAATAGATTTTACAAAAGTGAACATGTCATATCCTGCAGATTGTCTTAATCACTGTTGGAAAGATTTACATTACCATATTTATCATATATGTATGTATGTATGTATCTGTGTGTGTGTGTGTGTGTGTGTGTGTGTGTGTGTGCGCACACACACACACACACACACACAAAAGAAAGCAGTGTGCTCCCTCCCATATTTGGGTATACCAGGCTGATTCGACAGAAAAGAAAAAACATATAACTCTTCCCTGATACAAGCTGATACAGGAGGAGAGCCTGTAGTTTAGAGGTTACAGGCAGGCTGTCCAGGTTCAAATCCCAGTAAGGGTATGGCTAGCTGATGAGAGCTAAATAGCTTGAAATAGATCTATACTAGTCTCCCTTCATTTTCATTATCAGTAAAAATGTGTTACAGACATCACGATCTCCAGAACATTTAAAATTTTATTTACTAAGCTTTCGTTAGCCCCTGCTAACATCGTCAGAATGTAAAATCACCATTGAAGAGATGCTTGCTTTTATGTGTTACTGATCAATTTAGTCATTGCGTGCATGATGGGCCCACACCCTTGCCTCCCCCCTGTAATTAGCTTGGGTTGTTTTTGCCTTAGTCATGCTGACCGATGGAGGTGTGGCTTCTGTTACCTCCTTCCCTATTGTGTATTGCTTGGGCTTTCTCTCCCCAGGGGGTGATGCCAAGCTGTCAGGTATTACTTTGAAGGCATTTTCCCCAGCTCCCTCCCCCTCCTCCTACTCCTCTCCCTCCCAGGCACACTCATTGCATTCAGCAAGTTCATTTGTTTGGCCCATGATCTTGTAACAGGTCTGCATTGTTCCTCACCCCTCCTGTCCATCCCATTCTGATGCTGCTCTGCCAGGCTCTCCTGCACTCGGTCCAGGTTTGCCATGCCTTCATTGGGCCAATCTCTATGCCTAAAGGGGGGAGGGTGCCCCTGATCTCCATTCCTCAATAGCGATCAGTCTCCACTAAATCCTTCCTGGTGCCTTAACGCCTGGTAAGCAGGTGGTAAGTCAATGTGTCTATTAATAGAGTTGTTGTTAGAGAACCAGGCTTCTTTCAAGAGGCGTCCTCCTTTTGTTGCATCATAGGCAACAATCTCGGCCTCCTAGAACTTGAACTCGTGACTATGCTCCTCCATGTGCGTCCAGATCTGGGAGCGGTGTTCCTTGCATCGGACCGCCACTTGTGTTCATGCACCCTAGTTTCTAGTCATTTGGCTGTTTCTCCTACGTAGTGGCCTGCACAGTTGCTGCAGTTAATACGATAGATTACTGAGGATGTCTCCTCCTTCGGTAGTGCTTCTTTCGGGCACATCACTCTCATCCTCAATGTTTGATCTGGCTTGTGCGCCACTTTAACCCCATGTGGTGCAAAAATGCATGCAGCAGTTTTGGATACCCCCGTATGTATGGGCGCACCCTCCGCATTGATGTTCCACTTGCACCCTCAATGGGCTGTCGGGCCCTAGGTGTGATACATCGTTGGATAAAATCTGTTGAATAGCCATTGGGCATGCAGATTTTATATATATATATATATATATATATATATATATATATATATATATATATATATATATATATATATATATATATATATATATATATATATATATATATATATATGCATGTATGTACTATATATATTATATATACTCTCTATATACACAAACATATATATATATATATATATATATATATATATATATATATATATATATATATATATATATATATATATATATATATATATAATTTTATTGAAGTAATTTTAACAAAATAAAAGCAATACAAATATTAAAAAAGAATCCAAGAAAATAAATAAAAATAAGGAAGAATTGTGAATATGTAAGAAAGAAAATAGGAAATGAAATTTAAAAAAGAAAGAAAATATTATTAAAAAGTGGCTTCTGATCTTTTTGACAGTAGTTATAAATGCATTTATATTTTACCTTTTCTCTCTAAGACTACATCATACTTTCCTTCTATTTTTAGCTACTCTTTCTAATGGTCAAACCCATATATCACAAGTTCATTTTCTTTCTTCTTTTAGCAAATGTCATTTTGCTGAAGACTTTTTCATTCATGAATAAATGTAACAGTTGATCTTTCTCTAAGCCAACAAATTAATGTTATCACTTCTGCTAGTTCTGTCCTTTTCATCAACTGTTCCTTCATTGTGAGTATAACAGAATCTTTCCATTTTTGGGCATATGTGGTGAATGTCATCACAAGCTAATATGTAAACCATATTAAAAACAATAAAATAAAAACAAAATAATATGTATAGCATCAGTAATCTTTCATCAACATTACCCTGCCTGATCTCTTCTACCACTATCAGGATTAAATCATTAAGGGGAGATTGGCAGAAGAGATCATTCAACCATGAAAAAGAAAGAAATTTTAAAAGCACCCTAATTTAAACTGAAGAGTAGCAGAATCATGAAAGACTGTCCCAAGTTTCTCTCGGTCACATCTTGTACTAAACAAAATCATGGTGGGATTATTTTGAATTTCTTTCTCATGCTTCCCTCTTGCTGAAAATTAGTTAATCTCTTCTGCCTGTGTGAGGACAATTAACCAGTGGAACAGCTTGCCTTCAGAAGTTGTGGGTGCTCCATCACTGGAGGTTTTTAAGAAGAGACTGGACAGCCACTTGTCTGAAATGGTATAAGGTTTCCTGTTTGAGCAGGGGGCTGGACTAGAAGACCTCCAAGATCCCTTCCAGCTCTATTCTGATTGATAGTCTCTCCTCCCATCCACTTATTAATTTTCTCCTTTGTTCCCTAAAATCAATTATTTTCATTTCCAGCCAGTCCTTTTTGCTCCATTGAAATACATGGCTTATTCTGATTCTACCTGCTATTTTTTTATTTCTTTTTGTCTGTTTTATGTTACTGGTCATTGACCAAATAAATATTAATTACCTGTTGAAATGATTTTTGAACTGTGCATAGGCACAGGTTATATTAACAGGGTTTAAATTGTGTCATTAGCAAGGAACTTTATAGACATGTTTATAACTTGCCCTGATAATTCTCAGCTGAAAGATAAATTGAAAATATGAGAGAGTTTATTAATAGATTGGCATTATCTAGAGATGTTTTGGGAGAAAAAAGTTTTTAAGTGAATTGACCTAATTTGCATTCTCCTTTTCCTTACTGCTAAGACGTTGAATAGACTGTTATGCTTTTGATCCCCCACAAAATTTTATTCCAAAATGTGTATATTAGGGTGATCTTCAGGGGGGAAAAGATAACATTTTTCTTGCAAAAATAAAGTGGAGATTTCCTGAAATATGTAAAAATTACATATAAGAAGATATATATCATGGAAATATATCAAGTCTAGATTATGCCTCCCACTTAATTTGTTTTCAGATTTTGCCCCTTGAGGTCTTCTGCAACAATGTAAATAACTTTGGAATATTCGAAGATAAAAAACATTTCCAATATTGTTATTATGATCTGAGAAAAAAAGGTTTTGAAGCAAACTTTCCATCTTACTAACATTTAAGAACTGATTATTTTTTCCTTAAGAAACTCCAGATACAATTATATATACCACTGAATTGTGACTTCTCTCCTACTCCTCTCCTTTTCCCTTCCCCTTCCCTCGTGTTGAGAGGGAGAGGGAGAGAGGGGGAGAGAGAGAGAGAGAGAGAGAGAGAGAGAGAGAGAGAGAAAGAGAGAGAGAGAGAGAGAGAGAGAGAGAGAGAGAGAGAATAAGAATAAGAGACAAATATGAATATCCAAAGATTCAGTATCTCTTGAACTTCTGACCATTACTATGTCTTGTTAGAGACAAATTGTTCTTTTAAAAATTATCAATTTTTTCCCCTATTGGGGTAAATGCTGATACAAAGGAAAAGAGGTTAGGCTCACCCAAGTTCTTTTATAATATATCCAGAGTTTACTTACTGGTACCCTTCATATCTTTTGCTGTCACAGGGACGGTTGTGCCTAGTTTTTAAAATTTCTTCAATTTACAGTGCCATATGGGGCCACGTCATCGGTCAATTACAAATTCTTTTTCTATCTAAATTAAATGATTTGTTAATTTGGGGTGAGTGATTGCTGCCTGGCTGGGGAGCTTTGTCTGTGATGGTGAACAGCTTGCATCCTCTCAGAAACATATAGTGATTTGGTGCCACTGGATACTTTCTGGGGTTGTTTTCAATTTAGATGTGAATTGAATGAGAAGAAAAATGTTTCTCTTGGCAATCTGATAGGCACTTGCTTTTCTGACAGATGTTAGAGTTTATTATTCCACTGGGGCAGTGTTTTCTGGTTCAAAATTGCTAATTATATCAAAAGCTGAGCTATGAATGAAGAGTGGGATGGGTCTGCTGCCAGATAGTGTTTCTTATCTGTTTGTTTGTTTTTCTCCAGTGTTTGCTGCACATGTGGCCTCTGCTTGCTTGTATACACAAGGATATTTTGGCTAATTCATACTTGAGTGCTCAGAACACTCTTTCCCTCTGTTTGATGGGAGATTCCAGAGCTGTTAATAGCTATTGTCTTGGCAGGGTTTTTCCCAAAATGATGTACCGTATTTTTCGGAGTATAAGATGCACCTTAGTTTTGGGGGAGGAAAACAAGGAAAAAAGGCCTCTGCCTCCAAGCAATTTGCCAAACAGCAAACAGCAAACAGTACAGATGATATACACTGTTTGCTGTGTATTTCTGTGCATGTGTATCTGACCCATAGAAATAGCAAAGAACTAGAGAAATATACATTATGGCAGCATATTAATGCCAGAAAGTTTTCTTAAATGTAATCACACTAACTCCTCCCAATTATTTAAATAGATCTACTCCAAACATGACCAAGTCAGGGTTTAACTCAGCTGCCTTATCTTAATACTAAACAGGACACTGTTACATTTCAGACTATACTTTTACAGATCTTTAAATTTGATGTGGCTTTCTGGAAGTATACATTATTCTCTGCTATTTAAAAGAAGATACAAAAGCACTGGGCCTCTTCAGAGCAAGCATTTATTTTAAAAAGCTTCTTCATTTTGTTAAGTTGACTAGAACAATAATAAAGCAGTCTTTAAAAATAAGTCTAATCATTTGAACACTCTACAAACATTTATCGTTATTGACTTACCTCTTTGCAGTTTCAGCAGTCCAACATTGCCAGCAGTTCACTTCCCAGCAATTTGTCTCCTTGCAGCTACCGTAGTTAGTTTCATTTTAGCATGTGGCTTGCAAGGCTCAGTCAGCTGTGGGTCGGGAGGCAGATAATCACTTCCTTGTGCTAATCAGGCTCTGCCCTGTTTGCTGCAACGAGGTAAATTGCTGGGAGGCAGAGGCCAAAGGGTGGGGGTGGCTGGGTGAGGCTACATTCGGTGTATAAGATGCACCCAAGTTTTCACCCTATTTTGGGGGGTAAAAAGGTGCGTCTTATACTCCGAAAAATACGGTAGGTTATTTTTTTTTCTTATTTATAAACTATCTTCAAGCGGTCTTTTCAAAAATGTTTTGGGAATTCTGACTCTCCTCAGCCTTCTCCTACATTATAATTGAGGACAAAGTCATTGAAGACAACCCAAGGCACAAAGATTAGGGAATCCTTTTCTAAAACAGATTGCTGCATAATTCACCAGCTCAAGCCTCCTACACCTTTCCTCAGCTTGAACAAACAAGCCTTTGCAAGGCCTACTAAAAATTCCTGGTGCAGAGTTTTGTCTCCTTCATTGTACTGTGTACTCAAGCACCTTAGGGCCGTCCACATTTCTTCAGATAAAATAGGTCAGTATGCCTCTTTCTCCCCTCAGTACCAGGAATCCAATCTGATTTGGTCTAATGTCAGTATGGCAGAATACTTCAGTGTTATGCTTGAAACTAAGATTAGGACACATTATCTTGAAGCACAAATTGGTTTATTGCTAGTGCTGAAGGCAAAAACAGGCCTAAAGAGGAGAGGGGTTACAGTCCCTGTATACTGTAATTGTACAATTACAATATACATGTGATTAGATAGAGCAACTAGATGTTTCATGGCACATAATACATCATATGCCTAGTAAAGTCAGTGAAGCCATTAGGATATAACTATGATGCAATGGGGCAGGACTACAATGATAATTGGGTTTTGAAAGAACAAAGAGGCAGTTATTCCACAAACATAGTTTCTTTCTAGAGAGTTACTTTCTTTTGCCTTCCCAGTATCTTTTCCTAGCTTTTCCAGCTTTCTTTGACCTTCTGAATGTTTTATGGCTAAAACATGGGTATGACAGGGTATCATTTTTAGCGGGAAAGTGTTCAAATAATGGGATAGTTGTCCAATTTGACATTATAGAGCTGACCCCAGGCTCTGGGAAGATGTATTTGGATTAGGGGTTTTGACTTGGTCCTGCAAAATTTTCCTACATCAGCACCACCTTCCAATCATCTTTCTTCTTTTGTTTCCATCTAGAGCAGGCATGGGAAATTAAAAGGCCACATGAGAAATTGGGACTGTTGTGGAAGGCTGAACGAATAGGCTGTGAAGGTGTAAGGACATGCACACATGCTTATACACAAATTGAAGAAAAAAGTAGCAGTCACCTTCAAAATAAAAGCAACCCATGTGGGTCAGACAGAGACAGCCAAAAGGCTGGATGTGGCCCAGGGGCTGTAAAATCCCAAGGTCTGATCTAGGGAATGATACTAGGGTAGTGACGGCGAACCTTTTTTCCTCGTGTGCCAAAAGCACACGCGCACACGCTATTGTGCACGTGCAAGTGTCCACACCCATAATTCAATGCCCCCAGGCCCCCTGCACACGCACGTGTAATCCCCCTGTGCTGCCCTGCCCCCCCCCGCATGCGTGCACGATCCCCCTGCTTCCCCGTTTTCCGACTTCAGATGGGCCCGGTAGGCCTATTTTTCGCCCTCCCCAGGCTCCAGAGGTTTTCTTGGAGCCTGGGGAGGACGAAAATGGCTTCTCCCGCCCCCCAGAGGCCCTCTGGAGGCCGAAAACACCCTCCCAGAGCCTCCGCGCAAGCCAAAAATCAGCTGGCCAGCGTGCACATGCGCTCTGCAGCTGAGTTAGGGCAATGGCTCGCGTGCCGGCAGATATGGCTCCGCATGCCACCTGTGGCATGCATGCCATAGGTTCGCCATCACTGTATTAGGGTATGATTAAATTAGATAGTCTGGTAAATTATTGATAAACTCATCTGCCTCAACCTTTAGGATAATTCAGATGTGAGTTAGGGGGAGCACAATTATGACAGAAAGAGATACACATTCATGCATGACGTGTGTGCATGACATACAGATTAAATGTCCGTGCATGATGTACAGGTTGAATATGTGTAGCACCGTTGGGTTTAGTCATAGGGTCATTGATGTATGTTAATCTTCCTGCTGCTACAGTAGCTTATAGGAGTTTTTATTTGGGAATGGTCACATTTCTTCCTTAGAATATGGAAAATCCGCTGTCAACATAGAAAAACATTCTTTTCTTTTTTCATAATAGAATCTATTTCAGTTTCACTGCCTCTACAATTTAGTATGTTCCTTTCTGTGATCTCCTACACAAGGTGCTGTGATGGGACTCAAATTATGGCAAGTGTATATGCCTATTCCTACTTGATGGCTGAAATAAAACTCTAACAACTTCTGACTGAATCAGTGTCAATGATTAAATTTCAAAATACTTTTGTAGAATAAAGCAGTGAACACTGGTGAAATGTGCTATAAGCTTTTACAGCAGAGTAAAAAGCACATAGGTTTTCTGGCTTTTTTTCTAGGTGTAGTGAAAGCATTTATCTCTGCACATCTTGCTATATTTTATTTATATAAGAGCCGTGGTGGCACAGTGGTTAGAATGCAGTACTGCAGGCTACTTCTGCTGACTGCCTGCTGCCTGCAATTTCACAGTTCGAATCTCACCAGGCTCAAGGTTGACTCAGCCTTCTATCCTTCTGAGGTCAGTAAATTGAGGACCCGGCTAGTTGGGGGCAATATGCTGACTCTGTAAACTGCTTAGAGAAGGCTGTAAGCAGTATATAATTCTAAATGCTATTGCTATGTCTAGACAGTAGTCATTTTCTGCTGAAAAGCACTCGCGAGGCAGCTTAAGGCCTTTGGCAAGTTTATTTTGAAGGAATTGGATTCTAGAATACAGAGCTTATGTCCACAAAATACATGTAAGAAAGTATTCTCGGGCTTTATTGGAAAGGAAAAATTGATGGAAAACAAACTTGATAATGGAAATATTTCAAATTAGTTTTCCAAAATATATAAATTGCCAGTATTTCCCAGAGTATTTGTGAATCTGAATCTGAAATCCTATATACAGTTAATGAACATCAAGAGCCAATCAACACAGTGGGAAAAGTTTATTGTATGACATAAAATTGCTTTTGGACTTTCATAAAAAATTATCTCCTGTTTAGATAATACCCAGAAGATGTAGCCCTACTCCATTATCTGAATGATTAGCAGAAATAATATGAGGCTATGCATCATACTTTCACATTATCCAAAAATATTATAATCAAACATTTTTGTAATAAGCTTGGAAAAAATTATGTTAGTGAAGCAAAACGAAGGTCGCTTTTGAGATCGTTCTCAAGCCCAGGACTGGAGAGGCTTGCTTTGCTTTGTTAAAGTGAGTGTTCGCATTAGTGAAGCAAAGCAAACTAATTTGTTGCTAGGCTATTCATTGTGATCCTGGAAGTGGCTGTCATTTTCCAAGCAACCACAATTCACAAGTCACTCAGAAAATGGCAACTGTTTCTGCTATCTTGCCGTGTGGTCCAGCAAAGAAGTGACCTGTTCTCTTCTTTGCTGGACCACACGGTCCAGCAAAGAAGTGACCTGTTCTCTTTTCCTACCCTGATCTCCAGAAATGTGTGGAGGAGGGTGTGGAAGAGGATGTGGGGCCCGGGGGGTGGGAAGCAGCACACAGGATGTCTCAGGTGTTGCAGGAGGCCTTTGGAGGCCCAGGGCAGGCAAGTTAGGCTAGGCCTCCCAGGGTCTCCCTCATCCCTGATGCACTCCATGGTCTACTTAACAACACAGTCATTTAATGACCACATTAGGGGTGTATGGTAGTAAATGAGGTGATCTCACTTAATGACCATCTCCACTTGTGACCATAATGGGCAGGCTCCGGTGCAGTCTTAAGTCAAGGATACCTGTATGCAATATGAAATTCTCTTATAAAATATTAGTGTTGCTTATATGCTTTATGTATGAGAGTTTTATACAATAATACTTGACTCCTGCAATAGGGGAGGTAGACTTGTTGGCAGGTAGATTCTTAACTAAGCCACTTGACTCTTTTTTCTATGCAAATAATATTCCGTATATGGGCAATCTTTATTTTGAATTGTATTTTGAACTAGTATTTGTATTTTTTAGCCACACTAGATGCTGTTCTAGGAACTCTCTCTAGAAACTCTTTCCAGAGCATGATACCATAGTCTTTCGAGACTGAAGATTGCCAATGAATTTTGAACTAAGTCTTTACCCATCATAATGCATAATCTATTTGCCTGTCAATCTCCCCAGGGCTAATTTGATTCAGGCTAGCTTGTACATAATAAAATACTATGGACTGATTCACACATAACACTTCTTACAATTTCATAACAGAGGTTCTTTGGGTGTTCAACATGAAAACACACATTCATGTGAAATCCAGTCTTTACACTATGGATGAGTTAAAAGATCTCCATTTGGAACCAAAGAGAACGTAAGCAGACTGTGAAGTAAACTTCTTGTCTGAGATTTACTTTTTCGCAACAAGTTTTTGTAGTGATGCTGAGACCAGCAGGATGGGATGCTTGACGTTCCAAGCTTCCTTTCCCAGAATCCTTCCAGGTCTTTATCTCCTGCTTGGTGTGTAGTTCCTGACGTTGTCAGATATCTTCTAAGGGCATGCCCTCTCCACAACCCTGGAATTCAAAAGAGATGGGGCTCCATCATCCCATGCTGCCCTTTGGGTAATTAAAAGGTTAAAATGTAAAAGTTGAAATAATTTTGATATTGCTGTCTCCTGACTGTTTAGTATAAAGGCATGATTATTAGAAGATTCAGTCCTTCCTTCCCCCTTGGGAGATAGACTAAGCTCATGGGAGATAAACAAAATCAATCTTTATCTTTTTAAAAGAGAAAAGTCTTTTTTAAGGAAAAAAAAATCTTTTAACGGTTAGTATTAAAATGCAGACATTCATTGTGAAAGAAGATAAATACAGTGCTGCCCAGAATACAGTAGTTTGCAAATTAGTTAAAGAAGAAAAATCTAAAGGAAAAAAGTATTCTGTATAGTCCACAAATGAAGAGCTTGCTGCTCAAAATTATTGAGGAGATTTGACGACTCTGAGGATGGAGTTCAGATTATTACAAAAGTTTTAAAAAAACAATATTTCACGAACACAGCCTGAAATACAAATGAAAGTGGAAATGTAACACCATTTTCCATAACTGTTACAAAGGGATACAGAAAATGAGGCTTAGCAAAAAAGAAATAAAAATGTAGCAGAAATTCCTGGGTACATATTTTACTTAATTTGTACAGAAACAGAAATAAATGGTCCTCTGCTTTAATTTTCTAATTTCTCCAGCTTCTTGGCAATTACAAATATTAATCAGAGGCTAGTATGGATCATGCAAGTTCAGTCCTTTACCAGCGTTTCCCCACTGATTTCACCCTCTGTTGTTGTTTTAAGTTTTTTTTATATCCAATAGATGAATGGTCTGGGATAATATGCCTGACTATGAGTTTATGTATGTGACAAAGAGCCATCTTTCATTCCCTAAGATGTCAAATGTCACTTTCAATTAGAAACATTTATACAATCAGCTGATATTTAAGAAAGTTGATCTTTCAAAGCATATATTTGAGAAGTTCTATAAAAGTTAATGTTTATCTATGAAAGTTGAACCAGATACTAAGTTGAAAAAATCTATACTATGCAATTCACTTAAGTTGTATAGAAAAACATACATTAAGATAGATTCTTCCAACTTTTATAGAGTAGCAACTGGAGGTTTTTTATTGCTGATTTGCAGAGAAATTAGGACAGCATAAAGTGAGAACATGTGCAACACTAATATTAATGAAAGCTGCACAAACCACTCATCTGTTGAAATGTTGTTACACAACTAGTGTGCCATTATTAAGAATTCTTTCTTTCTAATGAGCATCCACTCTTCCTTTCTTGAGTATAGAGAACACATGATAGAATGCTTCCTTTTTTTCAAGTTAAGTTACATTTCTGGCTCTGTCGCAGGAGCTTCTTGTGAGTTTGTAGGAATCAATGAAAGGCACAGTGCAAAATAAGTTTTTTCAGGTCTTTTAAAAATCTTATTAAGAAAACAAAGTGAGCAAGCTACTTATAATTTACTATATTCTTTAGCAAGAATCAGTGATGATTATTTACTACAGAGAAGACAAGGTCATCTCTGTTCTCCTTACCTCTTCAGCCTATAGATAAAAAAATGCATTGCAAATAACATTTTCTTTTCCGTACTCAAGGTTGCAGTCTAACATTGATCTAACTGCATATATTTCATGCTATAATGTTGAACTAATAAACACATGAATGTTTCTAATTATTCTACTAAGTTCCTACAAGGACAAAGAGGGACTGCATATACAGCTGTTATTCTTTCTTTCAGACTGACAAGAGGCTTCCTTCTGGCAGATAAAACCTCTTATTTTCTGGCTATCTCCAATCTTTGAGAGATCTTCAGTAAAGAGCAGACAAGGTCCCAAGGTGCATCCTTCTGTTCGACTTTGGCACATTTTTCCTAATCATGCCTCCCCTGTTTCTGATGTCTTTCAGCATCTTAGGAACAATAATAAATCTTCAGCAGCATAACATTGCCAGTACAGTTTTGGGTTATCAGTCAGCATAGCTCTTTACTGAAACCAGTCACACATTTTCAACAGCTACTGCTGTCTACATCTTACTTAGATTGTATCAGCCGTTATATTTTCTTTATCAGAGTTCTCCTTCCAGTTCTTCTTTATAAAGTCATCTCTGATTTCTTAAGACTCCAGCTCTACTCCAACCTTCCTTTTCTTATAGAAGCATTTTCCTATGGACAATGAAGTTATATGTTATACTCTACTTCTACTGGCCATGTCATCTGAGAATAAGCTCACCCTCAAATTTTAACCAAATACCATAAAAAAATGCACCACCCATGGATAAGTCAACTCTTAAAACTTAGTAGTGCATTTTTTTCATTGTATTTTGGTTAAAAATGTGAGGATTGCCTTATCCATGGATGTGCTTATCCATGAGTATATATAGGATACACAGGCACTTTAAAAGCAAGTATTATCATTTATACATATGATAAGCCCATCTATCTTGCTGGGGACATGAAAGGAGCCACCAACTGGGTGTCCCCCAGGCAATGATTTAGTTTAGTTTAGTTTAGTTTAGTTTAGTTTAATTAAATTTATATACCGCCCTTCTCCAGGGGACTCAGGGCGTTGAACAGCCAAGTAAAAAATACAATATAAACATTAAAATACATTTAAAAGAAAATATTCTATGTGGCCCTACAATTAAAATTTAGTAAAATCTTAAAATTTTAAAAAACCCCAAAAACTTTTTCACGCCAGCCCGGCTTGATAAAAATAATACGTCTTGAGGGCACGGCGGAAGGTGGACAGGTCGTGAATGGTTCTTAATTCTGGAGGGAGCTGATTCCAGAGGGTGGGTGCTCCCACAGAGAAGGCCCTTCCCCTGGGTGTCACCAGCCTACACTGCTTGGCTGATGGCACCCCGAGGAGGCCCTCTCTGTGGGAGTGCACTGGTCGATGGGAGGCAGTTTGTAGCAGCAGGCGGTCTCGGAGATACCTAGGTCCAATGCCATGGAGCGCTTTAAAGGTAGTAACAAGCACCTTGAAGCGCACCCGGTAGACCACCGGAAGCCAGTGCAGCTCGCGCAGGAGGGGTGTTATATGGGAGCGCCAATTAGCCCCCGAAACCACCCGCGCGGCTGCATTCTGGATCAGTTGGAGCCTCCGGGTGCTCTTCATGGGGAGCCCCATGTAGAGAGCATTACAGTAGTCCAGACGCGATCTGGATGATCGCGTGATGGTGATCTCACCGGCTAATCCTATCAACCCAGAAGTCCCTAGATGCTTCTGACACCAGTGCTTTGCAATGCAGCCCATCCATGGATAAGCTGAATTCAATTTGGGGTGGGTGGGTATATTTTGACACCTAAAACTCTCAATTTCTCTGTGACTATATATGGTATAGTCACTAGAACAATGACTTTCTTAGATTGGCAATGTGGATACATGAACAGGCAACAGGAAGCCATGGTTGAATCACAATGCCCATTGCATCTCATCTTTATTTACTTTGCTCTTTTTTAAAAAAAAATATGTCCCACATTCCCTTTATTCTTCATGCTCATATCATTACCTGATTTCTTACCCACATGAACATAGTATTTATCACATGTGTAGAACAAGCTTCTATCTAATGTCCCAACATGTTAATATGTGTGAAAGTGATATAAAACCACAATCACTTATTAAGATATATTTACACCATTCGAGGGATGAACACCCTCGAATGGTGCAGGTGTGCGAATGGATTTCCAGTAAAATTGCAGACTACAGGAACCATTTGTGCTTCAGTTTGAAATGGAGACAACACAGATTCATCCCCAACAGCCTGGGCCTGTGTTCAACAGTGAAGGGACACAGGGCAGAAAATACAGTTCCACAACACAGTCCTTGCAGCAGTTCCAAGAAGACTCCAAACCCATTTGCGCTACACCTCCTGATCACGAGGACGCAAACAAAGCTCCAAGTGGTCTCAATGACTCTCTAAAAGGATGCAAATGACCAGCTGTCTGCAAGGAATATAAACCCTTCCATTCCCCACCATCCAATCAGAGCTGAAGAAGCTTCTTGAATGAGAAGTGAAGATCTTCAAAAGAAAAACCAGAAAGTCCAGTTGCCTCTTGAAAAAGCACCTTTGGGACAACCATGACCTGGATGATTGAACATCTCGAAGGACAATATATTTACAACTTTTTGCTGAAATACAATAATAAAAACAGAATAAATAAAAAGTTGCAAACTTTCAAAGAGGCAATCATAATGGACCAATGGAAAAAGCTGTGAAAAAACAGAACCACGTGCAAATGAATGGGCATAAATTCAGTAAATTAATCAGTATAATCAATAAAATTTAATCCAAGCTATAATTTAAGGAAAAGTTTGTATAAAATCATTTACACATAGTAAATAATCCCATCAACGATGGCCAGGGTAGACAGATTTTCAGGGAAGAATGCCTGAAGACATAATCCCACAAACAGAGCTGAGATTGTAGCTGAGAACAGAGCCTTACACACAAAGGTGTAAGGGTACATGGAAATGACCTTGAGAAGATGGGCAAAGAAATGCTGAATAGTGGGTGGAGCAAGTTGAAAGGGACCCTCCCTAAGTTATGAGACTGTAATGGTGATGGTAGGAGAATTGTACTTTCAGACTTATAAGATTCTGTTAACGTAACTCTATATTAAGGTAGAATTAGTTTATCTGACTGTGTTTCATGTCTGGTGTACCTGGTAAGGCTGACAAAAGGACACTAAGTTCGCACTTCCTTTGCTAATCACTTTTTGGAAATTGCCTATTAAGTTCTTTAAAGAAGCTAGACGCCTTCAAAATGAAAAAGCTAGAAACACTGGGTGAATGCTTTCTATTTTTAATATAAGAAAATGAAATTTGTTTCTTTAAAAGCTTTGAAAATTTAACATAAACAGCAAAAAGCAAGACAAGGTTTTAGCCACAGAAAATGTAGAAGAACAACAGATTTGATTGGATAAAACAGAAAGTGAGACTGACTTGAATGTGGAGTCCAAGTTTTAAAAAACTTGGATAATAAAGGTGATATAGAAAAAGATGCTATGAATTTGAAAAACATGCCAGAGTATCAGAGTATTAAAGAAAACAATGCCAAAATGGATTTAGAAATATCTTGTATCTCTGTGGTATCTTAATAATTAAAAGGCATATTCACATAATCAGAAGAGTGACTTGGGAAGCAGCCTTATCTTAGATTTACAAAAATAATGTGTGAAACCAATTGGATCCTGAAACTTTGTGGGAGGAAAGAGGAGTTGCTCAAGTTGTTCCTGGTAGGAGGCAAAGAGAAAATGTAAAAAAATCGATTTGTGGGACACTACTTGATTGTTAATCAGATTTCCTTTTGGCTAGGACTGAATGATTTTTTAAAGATCTGTGTATAATCTCTGTATAAATTTCTTCTTCATTTTTCAGAGAAAGTGATAATTTGGATTGTAAAATTTAAATTTTTGAATTAAAATATTATATATATGTTGATATTTTTGGTAGCTTTTTGCTCATTAGGACTTAATGACGTGTTTTCTACAATTTGATTGTTGATAAAGGATGAGCTTTGCCAGAGAGTATAGAAGAACAATGGATGTTATCGGATAAAACAGAAACTGATCTGAATGTGGATTTGAAGTTTCAAAAATGCTGGAAGTATGGGACCATCAGCAGAAATTCTGTAGAAGATCTAATGGGCTGGGTCAATTCTGATTGAAACAGGCAGTCCTATAGATAGCCAGATGTCAAGCCATGGGGGGCTTCGTAGATAAATACCAGGTCCTTAAATTCAGGGGTGACATTCAAATTTTCCCCTACCGGTTCTGTGGGCGTGGTTTGGTGGGTGTGGCTTCGTGGGGAGGTTATGTGACTGAGTGGGCATGGCCAACTTTCATCACTCACGGCAAGGTGAGGCGGCACCACCCCACCAAGCCACGCCCACAGAATCAACAGAAAAGTTTGGACAAGTCTTCTAGCATTCAACCTGGCTGCTTCTCACCTCCTTCTCATGTTTGCTCTGTGTGTATGAGCCCGAGAAGGAGGAGAGAAGGAGTGAGTGGGAGGGGAGGGGCAGGGCAGGGCCAATCAGTGGTGCAATTTATTGGTTCTCTGAACTGCGCATAATCGCCGCCACTGTTCTATAGAACCTGTCCGAACCTGCTGAATTTCACCTCTGCTTAAATTGTATCAGAAAACCTATAGGTAGCCAGTGCAGATCCCACAAAATTGGTGTTACAAATTCCCAGTGCCAGGAACTTGCCACATTCTGGACCAGTTGCAATTTTTGAATAGTCTTTACGGAGAACCCCATGCAATAGTCAAGACAAGTGGTGATGAGGCTTATTGTAGCCTAACAGCATTTGAAACATGGGGAAACATTAGTTGTTATTGTACTCAAAATAATTGGATGGATGCTGGCAAATTTTCCTTCAGATCTGGACCAAACTTTTTTGTATTAGTTTTGGGTAATGCATATCGAACTGAATAGGAAACACAACATGCAGACAAAGTTTGTTATTTAAAAAAGTTTTGCCTAGCACAACCCCACCCACCCCCCAAAAAACCCAGAGATGTCTGTTTTATTTATTTGTTTAGGTGAAGCAGAGAGAAGGATGGGTGGCGGTGGGAAATTGTGGAGATAGAATTGTGGCTACTACTATCTATTATCCATGAAAGTAGCTACCCAAAAAAAAAATGAAGGAGGAACAAGGAAATATTCAGAGTGGAAGTCTTTGACCACAGTATCATTTTGTGGCTCTTCCTGCATCTTCCTTAAATAAAGCTTTACTGTGACATCAATTTCATTAAATAGGGCATGTTCAAAAGAGAAAATTGCTTCCATTTTCTCCTTTCACTTTACTGCCATAGAAAATTGATCCCACATCACATCCTTATTTCAAAGAGTACTAAAAACCCTCTCATTTTACAGTGACAGCTTCATGGAACTAAAAAAAAAAAATAACAACCCCCCACAAAACATGTAAAAGGATCGTTGAATAAACAGTTTTTTTCTTGCAAGATGTATTGCTTTTGGGTGGTGGAGGAAAAGACGGCAACATGAACTACTAAGAACAGTTTTTAATTTCCCTTTCGCACATTGCACAAGTAGCTAAAATTTATTTTGTTGAGTCTGCAGGTAATAATACTCTACAGGTAGTCTCAGTTTAATGATCACAATTGGGACTAACAACTCTGTTGCTAAGCAGTTCAGTCTTTAAGCAAGACTTCATCTCACCACTACCAGCTAACAACTTCGCTTCTGTAGCAGTCATTAAATGAATCATCTGCAGTTGTTAAGCATGATATCATCTGACCTCAAGTAAGCAACTAAGATGATTAAAGGCCTGGAGACAAAAACATATGAAGAACGGTTGCAGGATTTGGGTATGGCTAGTCTAGAGAAAAGGATTAGGGGGGACACGATAGCAATATTCCAATATTTGAGAGGTTGCCACAAAGAGGAGGGGGTCAACTTATTTCCATAGCACCAGAGGGCAGGACAAGAAAGAATGGATGGAAATTAATCAAGGAGAAAAGCAACCTGGAACTAAGGAGAAGCTTCCCAACAGTGAGGACAATTAACCAGTGGAACAGCTTGCCATCAGAAGTTGTAGGTGCTTCATCACTTGAGGTTTTAAAGAAGAGACTGGACAGTCACTTGAGCAGTGACTAGACTAGAAGACCTCCAAGGTCCCTTCCAGCTCTATTCTGATTGAACTTGTGATTTTACTGCTGACTTTGCCAATAATTCTTCTTGTTGGAAGCCAGTTGTGAAGCATGCAAATAGCAATTATGTGATTGCAGTGCCATAGTGGTAAATGCCCATCAATTGTGAAGTGTCCATCTCTCAATCACATGACTATAGGGATGCTACAAGTCATAAAGTTTATACTTTCATATCTTACTACTACTATACAGTATATCTTAACTACAAAAAAAATCAGCATCAGGAAGTGACTTTATTGACATTTTAAAATACAACTCAGGAAAATTGTTTTGTGCTGATTCAACAAAACTCATGCAAAATACGTAAGATTAAGTAGAAGTAAAACTACACATTAACTGAATCAGAGATTATTCTGTAACATATTTAGAGGTGGCTTCGTTTGCTTGTTTGTTTTTGTAATATGGGGGGGCTAAATTGTCAGTTACTAAGATTAAATGAACACAAAGTGAAAAGAATAGATTAACTCTCAAAATGTCCTTTGAATCAATATCAGCGTTCTGGCTTATGCTCCTTTATGAATTGTGAAAATTACTCCATTGTCTGTTGAGATTCTCAATCAAAGAAAAGAGAACTGAAGAAGTTTCTTGGATGAGAAGCGAAATGTTTTCATGGAAAAAACAAGAAAATCCAGTTGCTTTTGGAAAAACACCTTTGATACTCCCTTCATTGGTAAAGGGAGTATCACCTATTTTTTGTCACTATTTAAGATACTTCATCCAGATAGCAGCTCTGAACAATTAGAGCTGTACATTGGTATCCACAGATTAAATTCAAAACAAGCATTATCACATAGTTATTATTTATCATGGCTGCTCACTCCAATAGATTTCCAGGCAGCTTACAAAATCCAAATACATTGTTGAAAAAAACATTAAGCAAAATAGGACAGCCCAGGCAACCATACAGTAGTAACAGCCCATACGACAAACATAGTAATAAATACACAATGGGGCCCACAAACACATTAACCTCATTTTTTCTATTATCTCTTCTCAGAAAATCCTTCAAAACTTTAATAGGTCTCTTTTGTAAATATAATGTAGAAGAGTTATCCAAGTCATTCTTTTGGTTTGGATGTTCCTTTTAATTATTAACACACCAGCTGGTTTCATTGTATATCCAGTATAACATCTGTTTCCATAACATGCTTGTAGCTTGTCATTTTAAAATCCACATTCAAATCAATTTCAGTCTTGTCTGGTAGAACTTGCTCCTCTGTCACAACAATATTTAAATACAGTTTGTCTATAATGGCAAACATTTTTAAAATTAGCTTCTGAGTCCATTGTTCACAAATATCCTTCAATGCGTCCAATGTTTAAAATATTGTACTTCATTCTGTGTTAGCAAGTCAAATTTAAATATTCTCCTTTAATTGTAATCTTTAATTTCTTCTAGCAAATTTCCTCTAGCGTCCAACCTTCAAAGTTGGACGCTATCTTTTTTCCCCCCTAAGGAATCCAAACAACTCCTAGTACTTAGTGCCCAATTATTCTAGACACGCTCAGGCACAACCTCCATCAGCTTCACATTTCCATCGTACAGCAAAGCGTCTACATCAGGAAGATTCGTACAGTCCTACTTTGCTTCTCCTACAAAAATAATTGTTATAATTAATTCAAAGTCTTATTTCAAATCCATCTGTACACTTAGTCCATTTTTAACTTTCCAAAATCAACACTCTAAAACCATTTTGCTATTTATTTCCAAAACTGTTTTTTTTCTAAATCCCTAAACTCATATTTAAATTCTTAATTATTTAAATCAGGGGTCCCCCTTAACTATAGAAATCCAGGAAATCCTTAGAAAAATTACAAGAGGTCTCCTTTCTAAAGCCAGATATAAATGTCTGTAACTAACCACAATGTCATGCTACATAAATTTTATGTAGCAGAAAAAGCAATATTTTGACATTCCCAAATGAGTTTCTGATTGGCGATATATTACCCTTACATTCATGCCACCACATATTTTATCATAACACAAAGAATTAGAGTTACTTCATTGCAAAAAGACTATAGGAAGACCTTCAATCTATTTGAATAGGAATATTCAATGGGGTGAAGAATTGTTATGGAAATTCAAAAAAACTTGTGCGATTCAAAATAGAATGGGAGGGGATAGGAGGGGAGGGCAGAGGAGGGGATGGGATGGGATAGAATTGGGATGGAAATTGGAATAGAAGTAGAATACTTTATTTGGCCAAGTGTGATTGAACACAAGGAATTTATCTCTGCTGCAGAAAGTCTCAGTGTATGCAAAACAACAGAGCAATAATAATGATAATGATTCTAATAAGAGAAGGTTGTAGAAAAGATGAGAAGGATAATAGTAATACAGCCATACTACAAGGGTAAATAGACATAAGACAGTACTGTGAGAATTAGGTGTTCTGCAGAGTAAAAAAAACCCTCATCTTTTGTGGTAATGCAGTTTCTTCTTTCAACATGGTTCCACAGTAAGAACAATATTAATTTCCTAGCCACGGTGAATTCACAGCTATGGTGATGTTATTAGCAGTAGATGTACAGAAAGAATCTAAAAAAATGTGGAATTAGCATAGAAAATGCTATGGATGATATATTCTGCAAGAAGAGAATATGTTTAAAATGATTTTGCATCAAAGCAGCACTACATTGTGCCTTTTCAAAACATGATCTCAAATCTCATATTTATATTTGCTACATGGATGGTTTGTGTTTCTAATTCTGCCTCATTCTTGACTAATAGTGTTAAAATGCACATGCATATTTAACAGTAATTGGATGCTTTTTCCTGTTGCAATTCAAATGTATATTTAATGAACGAATGTTCATTGATGGAATGAGATCTATTTCATAAGGAGAATGATGTCCAGAAATAACAAGAGACAAAGTTGCCAACATATATGACTAAATGGAAGCAAAGAAGATATGAAAGTTTGTTGAGCATTTGTAATTCATTTCTCCATTCAAATAACTACTGGTAATGGCTAACTCCCCCACCCCCATCCATAGAAACACATAAATGCACCAAGATGGATTGGTAGAATCAGAATCATTAATTGGTTCAATTAATGTAATATCCACTTTAGTTAACAAATTCTACAACTTTATGGCCACATAAATGACAGGGAAACAAGAGATACTGCAGGAAGAGATTGTGAACCTTGAAATGTTATTTCCATTATTCCCTCCCTCCCTCAATATTGGATTGTACACAGGGTTAAAATATTATCATTTCCTCTCTTGGTTTCTGTGTGGGTTTTTGTGTTGCCTTTTTAATAATTTCTGTGCTATTTGAAATGGGAAGAGGATTTCATAGAAGAAATTTTGAATCCTTCTCCTCACTGCATAATAGACCTGATCACCTTTGGGATCTAGATGTTTACTTTATATTTTAAATGACCAGCTCCTTGGTATTTATTTAATTAATTTACATAATGTGTAGCTTGATCAGTAGATAAATGGTAGAATGTCTTTCTTGAAAGATGCACAAGTAGATAGGGTAGACAATCACTTACACTTTTCTTCACAGACTTTATAGTCCAGTGATGGCGAACCTTTTTTTCCTCGGGTGCCAAAATAGTGTGTGCATGCGCTATCGCACGTGCCTGCGTGCCCACACCCATAATTCAAAGCACCTCACTCGCTCCATCCCCCATTTCCCGACTTCCAGTGGGCCCGGTAGGCCCGTTTTTCACCCTCCCCAGGCTCCAGAGGCTTTCTTGGAGCTTGGGGAGGGCGAAAACGCTCCACCCCGCCACCCTGGAGGCCCTCCGGAGGCCAAAATAGCTGTCCCAGAGCTTCCGCGTGAGCCAAAAATCAGCTGGCGGGCACGCACATGCGCACTGGAGCTGAGCTAGGGCAACGGCTCGCATGCCGGCAGATATGGCTCTGCGTGCCACCTGTGGCACCCGTGCCATAGGTTCGCCATCACTGTTATAGTCCATCAGTGTGATGGCTCCTCCTCAGGGAATGCTGAACATGTGTTCCATCACTTTTTATTTTCCTGCAAAATATTTTTTTTCTGACTGCTGATTTGTTGGTTGATGGCTTCCATGATCCAAGTCTCTTCCAACTATATTATTCTGTATTCTATTCTATTCTTCCTAGTCTGAATTTAAAAAATGTGAGCCAGTCAAAGGACAGCTTCATGAACGCATTCGCCTTTGCAGTTAAAGTTGTGTTCATCATACTCACATTGTAAATATTGTGGACATGCTGCTGCCCTGACTTTCATTTACCTCTTGCCTTCTGGAAACTCTGTGGTTCTCACTCCCTTACTAGCAGGATTTGGGCTCCATAAAATCTGTTTTTAGAAATGCTGTAAAAAAAGTGAGTCTTTTGCTGGTTAAATGATTTTTTTTTATTAGATTTAATCTGTGCTTTTCAAATAATAATTCCCTCAACACTGTCGAAGTATTTACTAAGTCTGCACTACTATTAATCTTCTCATCGTTCCCATCACCCATCTCCTTCCACAAATGACTGTATGACTGTAACTTTGTTGCTTGTATCCTTACAATTTATATTGACTAGTCCCTAATATGATTTGATTACTTATTTGTACCCAGACTATCATTAAGTGTTGTACCTTATGATTCTTGATGAACGTATCTTTTCTTTTATGTACATTGAGGGCATGTGCACCAAGACAAATTCCTTGTGTGTCCAATCACACTTGGCCAATAAAAAATTCTATTCTATTCTATTCTATTCTATTCTATTCTATTCTATTCTATTCTATTCTATAATCTTGGCGATTTGAATATGTGTGGACTTCAACTCCTAGAATTTCTCAGCTGCCTGGCAACTCTAAGAGTTGGTCCATACATCTAGCCACAAACAATGAGAAACACTGTTCTGGTATAAAATAGGTTATTACAGTATAGCTCATAATAAACACAAATTCTCTTTCTTCTATTCTTCTACAACAGTGGTTCCCAACCTGTGGTACGTGTACCACTAGTGGTACGCGAGGGCCTTCCAGGTGGTACGCGAACACTTTCGGGGTCATGAACGATTTTTAGTTAGTTATTTTTTACTTCACAAAAATGTTTACTGCCTAACACAACTGTTGCCACATGCCACCCACCTGGTCCCAGCGGCCCGAGAATCCAGTTGCTGGATGCGCGGGGCCAAAAAAGGAACGGTACAATTATGGAAATAAAGTGATATCTGATCGAATTTAGTTTCTCTGGAACCAGGTGGTACGCGGCGACTGTACGGGACCTCCAAGTGGTACTCGATCACAAAAAGGTTGGGAACCACTGTTCTACAACAAACCAGATCCATGTTCTCTTTTTGCTTTTTGTTAATTCAATCTTGCTTCAGTCATGCCCTCTTCTTTCTTTATCCCTCCTAATGTTCACAGTATTACCTCAGTAACCAACTTATTTGTAACATTTCTTACTACAGGAAAAACAAAAGCATCAGTGATTTTTAAAAAATTCACTTTGGGTGTTGTTTTTAAAGATGATTTACCTTGAGATTTACCTTTTATCTCACCTTGAGAGCTTGCCAGAGTAAAATGGCTGGCTGTGAATCAATTACCATGTCTCAAATATGAAAGGGCTCTAATGGACTTCCCACACTATTCGCTGATGCTGTAGCTGGAAGGCCAAGTATTCTCTTTCTTTTCTGAATCAACTAATTTATATATGGGGGGGAATTGTTTACAAAGAAGTATACCAGATAAAATTTGCATTCAAAGAATATATTTTAGGAAAAATGGGAATAACATTAAATATTACTTTTATGCAGATTTTCAAACATTCTAAACAAATGTGGGAACACGATGGAATGAACATAAGACCCAAAAAAACCCAGTTATGGAGTAACTGATATTAATTCATCTTTAATGCACACTGCTGATTTGCTTACTTTTGCAACACTGTCATTTGTAACAGTAAAGATATAAAATATCCAAATATTTTATTTTAAAGATTCTCAATAAAATGGGAATTTTTACATCTACATGGGTGGCTTAAATTTTCATCCTTCAGTTTCCCTTCCTTGTGGCAAACTTTGCATGTAAATACCAAAGTAAGTCTGGGAAAGACTCCTAGTTGAACTTCTAAAGAGGTTGCTGCCAACTAGTTTTATTAGAACTGTTTGCACATCACATCAGTAAAAGGAACAATAGAAGCTTCTGTTAAGCAGATCAGACAAGTGCCTATATTTTCAAAGCTTAAAATCAGGATTTGTCCGGTGTCTTCTCCCATCCAAATCCCCCAATACTGCCTGAAAATGAGCCTTCCTGAAGAAGGCTTTCTAAAACTCAGGTGCCACAGGCAAAAAGAGTGTTTGCTTTCAACTGTTTTCTTGCAATTGAGAGGAAGAGGGTCAACTGAGGTTTTAAAAGAGGCAGGATGTTACAGTAGAAAGCACTTCTTGAAATAATACAGTCCTTCTCAAATAGTGGGCGCCCTCCCTGGGGGGGCTCGGAGCGATGCCAGAGGGGCGCATGTGACCCCGGGTACCATGCGTGATCCCTCTCGATAGATTCCCCTGGACGGGGAATGTTTTCCCAGTTGCACGCTGCTCCGAGCCCGGAAGAGAAGGCGGCCAGGCGGGGTGGGGCAGCTGCG
This sequence comes from Diadophis punctatus similis, assembly GCA_023053685.1. Taxonomy (NCBI): domain Eukaryota; kingdom Metazoa; phylum Chordata; class Lepidosauria; order Squamata; family Dipsadidae; genus Diadophis; species Diadophis punctatus. The sequence continues at coordinate 189,532,647 of JALIGW010000002.1, read as the reverse complement.
TGGGTTCTTGTTGTTCTCAGCGGGTGCCGTGGTAGCCATGAACGGCGTGGCGAACCTGCTGCTGGACAAGGAGGAGGATCATCTGCAGCTCGGCGAAAGCTTCGAACGGCACCCTAAAGCCTCCTTCCACACCATTCGCTATGAGTGCTCGGCAGAGGCGGCACTTATGGGCCAGGCCGGCGACCCCAAAATATTGCCTTGATTAAGCTGGCCTGGCCCTATGTCAAAAGAGGGCCCTAACCACGTTAGCCTATGCCTGCCTAACTGAAAACAGGCTCCACTGAGTTCAGTGTGACTTACTCCCATGTAAGTGGGTAGAGCAGCCTTCCCCAGCCAATAGTTTGCTTGCAGCTTATAATAAGTAAAATAATAAATATTAACACTAACATTCCATTGGGGCCCAGATCGGAGAGTTGGGGGAAGGCGCGAAATGTTTACTTCTTCCTAGGTGGGGCGTAACAGAAAATAATTGAGAAGCACTGATATAATGGGACAATAGTAGACAACAGAATTGATTTGACATGAGGCATCTTTGTTTATTCTTTATAACTTCATTTTTTTCTTTGGAGCATTAATAATATGCTCCAAATAATCAAGTAGAAGAACTATATTTATAAAGCAAAGGCTTATCTTAAAGATGTCTCAAGAGACAAAGATTATTCACTTGTTAGAAAAGTGTAGAACAGGACATATCTTTTCAGATTCTTTATTCAGTTTCAGCTGATGAGTCAATAAATATTCCATAAGAGTGAACATTACTGAAAATAATGGCAAAAAAGTAGTTATCAAGATATTTCTTCTGCCTACCCTGACCTTTCTTTTCTTCAAGTGCCATCACTGATGCTTTAAGTTTATGGAACATCTAAAAGCACTTCCAAAATAAATAAATATAAACCCAGAGCTACAGTTCCATTCTTCTTCCTTGGATTTGAGAATATATTGTCAGCTAAGAACTCATGACATAAAGCCAGAGAGCTGTCTATGAAAGGAGAAATCATATTGTTTAGCACAGCTCTCTGCATTCTTGCCTTCTCTTTAATTATCTCTAGTTGCTGCAGGAGAAACTTGATGGCTGAAAACCTTTGAATGGGGAGTAATAAATAAAGCACAGATCAACCTCACATTCTGCCCTCAAGTGCTTTAAAAATACACAAACACTGGGATACACTTAAAAGAGTTCACCCAGGAATGTATTCATTTTCACAGTATTGATTGCCCAAGGCATGTGGCTTTCCTGAAAGTTCTGATGATGGTAAAAGTTCAGCAACCCAAGAAAACACAACGGATTTTGTTATCCAAGGTAAGACTAGAAGGGCGTCCTCCGCCCCCAAAGGTGCAGGAACAGAGCACAGATTTGTCCATTCAATTTTGTTTCTGAAAAATCTTCATTTATGCATGCATTTAGGAAGCCCCGATTTGCTCTTTCTTGTCTCATATATCAGGGTCTTAAAACATTTTTCATAAAGAAGAAAACTATTATTGATTATGTACACATTAATGATTGTAATCTAGCATTTCCAGTAACTATTTACTGCTTAATTTGTAGGCTGCTTGGAACAGCAACATTTTAAACTGATCAAAAAGTTATCTTAATATTTCATGCTGGTCTTTGACCAAAATAAAGAATTGATTAATTCGTTGATTGATTGTTCTTAACACACTCTTGCCAAATAATATCATTAGAAATAATAGCAGATTGTTATCAGCCTGTATACTGATTTTAAAAAATGCTGGGAAGAATGTTGTTTGTCAGGAATTAACTTTATAAAGACACTTTTGAATTTCCTCTGTAAAACTCTTGTTTGTGTAAAAAGGGGGAAATTTGGATGGGCTTTTTTCACATTGTCTTCGTCCTTCATAGTGACTTTATTACTACTTATTACTGAAAGATCATGCAAGTAGCAAATGGCACCCATCCCTTCAAAATCAACCATTTTTCACAACTAGAAGAAAAATTAGTGTTTTTTCCCAAATAGATTTTAAAATCTATGTTTAATTAGCTTTAATCTGCAGAAACCTTAGGAAATAGAAACCTCCTATAATGCTTTGTAAATAAGTTGGCTTCTTAAATGATAGGGGCCGGATGCTTCCTTTCATTCTGCAGAAATGAACTGTGAGCATAAACATACAATATGTGACACCATTGTTCAAAATGCCAAGGAGTACAATTTATTACTTGACTGTAACACATCTTTCAGCCAGAATTTGGTACAGAGGCATCTGTGGCATTACTTTCCCCGCTCCCCCTTCATGCAAACATCATCCTTCGTTCCTTGGAGAAATCAATATCATTCTCCCAAACAATAGTGCAAGGTCTTAAGGAGATATTGATCTATAGCAGAACTGGTGAGGAAAGTGTTTGAAACACGGAGATGTGTTTCTATAAATGAAAGATAATTACCTGATCATAGGAACCTTTGCTGAATAGGACAACATTAAATGGACATCAAGGTGAAGGCCACCAATGCCTATGAATAAGCACAATGAAATAACGCTTTTCTCCTGGGTCATTGCCTGAACAAAGATCCCCCCTCCTCCTTTTCTTCTCTGCCCTTGCCACTTCTTCCCATCTCTCCGATATTCTCCTTCCTGCCCTCTTTTTTTCAAATATGCACAGGAATATCCTTAAATCTGTTAATCTCTTGACTTCCCCACCCCCTGTAATCTGCATGGTTCTTCCATATTTAGATCATTTAAATCTATGGGGAGGGGGAGTTTAGTCAGGCTTAATACTTGACATAACATATTAACAGAGTTGGAAGGGACTTTGCAGGTCATCTAGTCCAACCCCCTGCCCAAGCAGGAGACTCTACATCTGCCTCTACCTAGGATAGAACTCACAACCTCCTGATTGTGAGGCAAGAGCTCTACCTCTAGGCCACTCTTAAATTTAACGTGTCTGAAAAGAGATGGGTATCCTGCTCTTTCTGAAATAAGATATGCATTGCTTTATAATCACAGTCTAGACTATGCTTTCATTCTCAAAAATAGAGGTATTCATTCTATTGTAAGAAAAAATTAAATGTTTGTACCATTTTTCATGGTAAACACGGGGCTTTTATAGGGGACTTTTTGAAAGCATTCTCTGTTGAAATGTCTGTTTGCCTTTGCTTTTCAGAGCAATATTTGACACCACTTGTTGCTTGTTTAATTATTTTATATGGCTGCCTATCTCATATACATACTTCTGGGTTGTTAAAAGAACATAAAAGCACAGTCAATAATTATAAACAGAAATAACATAAAATTAGCAACTGAGAAATTCAACAGCATCCCACAATCAATATATCCAAAAGAAATAGGCTCTTTCATACTATCGGGGTCCCAGATTTAATGGCAGAACCAAGTTTTTAATGTCTTGCAAAAGAGCAGTAAGGTTGAGGAAGGCTGATTTCCTGGGATGGGGAGGGGTGATCTTGTAAGGAACAGGCATTGTGGCAGAAAAAGGCCCTCCTCCTGGGTCCCACCAGATGATAACTCTCTCACAGTTTGGGCCAAATAACCAGCAACCATAACTGCCTATCTAGCCACATTTTGCACCAGCAGAAGCTTCCAAATATTCTTCTAGGGTAGACCCATGTAGACACACTGCAATAATCCATCTGGAATGTGAATGAGCAGGGTTTACAAAATGTTGACAGGAGGACTCATTGTACATGGTGGGTATCAAAAAAAATGGCAGATTTGTAGGCTCAATAATTGTAAGTATTATTACTTATTGGTGTTTGAACTTTGCTAGCGTGAAGGAAAAATATTTTTAAGCAATTTGGTCCAATTTCCTTATGTTTTTCTTCCACGATTACATATTTCTTTGTAATTTGACTTTTGCTTTCCTCTTTTTAATTTTTTTGTTTTGTTTGTGCGTTTGAGTGTGTGTGCTTTCAAGTCAACATTGATTCTTGGCAACTGCCTGGACTAAACCCTGAAGTTTTCTTAGCAAGATTTTAGAAGTGGTTTGCCATTGTCTGCTTCCTAGGGCTCAGAGACCCAGTCCCAAGGTCACCCAGTTGGGAACTCAGTGCTCTTGTTTCTGGTCTCATGCTTTACCAGGCTGGTTCTCTCTTCTTCTGTGTTATGTATTCCATTTGTAGTTATTAGTAATTAATATGAAGCACAGAATTTAGAATTATAGAATTGAAAGGAAATATTTATTTATATTTTATCCTTTCAAATATTTATGAGCTGTGGCGGCGCAGCGGTTAGAGTGCAGTACTGCAGTCTACTTCTGACTACCGGCTGCCTGAATTTTGGCAGTTCAAATCTCACCAGGCTCAAGGTTGACTCAGCCTTCCATCCTTCCGAGGTGGGTAAAATGAGGACCCAGATTGTTGGGGGAAATATGCTGGCTCTGTAAACTGCTTAGAGAGGGTTGTAAAGCACTGTAAAGCGGTATATAAGTCTAAGTGATATTGCTATACTATCAACCTCTGTTCCATGAAAGAATCACCTTAAAGCATCCTTAATGCATAGTTGAATGAATTTTAGCGAAGCAAATATTATCAATCCAAATGTAGACATTTCTATAGCTTTTTCCAGGAAAAGGGAGATCACCAGGGCAGATATTACTAATGAAATTAGTACTGTATATTAGAGAGTGAATGCACTCTATTTAATGGTTTGACCCACTTTTGTAAGGCAAAGGAATTATAAGAGGCAATATAAATAGTCTTCAAGCTTGACTTATTTATTTTGATGAGGTGAGTGTATAGAGACTGTAATGCAGACTATACAACATGAGGTAGATGAGAATCCAATCCCATCTATGTAGTTTTCTTAATTAGTACAATTGCTCTTTTTATAATTCATATCCTTTTCAATACTGGCTATTCATGGTTATTTGTGAAATTAGCTGATAATGCTTGGGTTTTGTTTTCCAAAACTCCAATGTTTAAAGGACTCGGGATAGTCTAGACAGCTGGAAACAATAGTTTCACAATTTTTCAACTTTCTATAGCTGCGCGTTGCATCAGGCCATCTGTTCTGGGAAGTACTCTCCAAAAGTATTGCATATCTTTCAACAACTATTTGCTAGGCCTTGGGAGATGTTAATAGTAAATATACCAGTGGAAAATTCCAGATTTTAGTCCAATGTCCAACCCTGGTATGATCATGCATGTGCCATAAGTAAAACTGAATTAGTCAAAGATTCCAGGGCTCATGGAGTGAATGAAGTAATGATTAACCTCTGTAGAAGTCAGCACTAGGCTTGAAAAAAAACCTTATAAATGCCTGCTAAAGACAAAGACATCCAGTTAGGTGACTGGCATAGCCCAAGTGGTCAAGGCTGTGGTAAAATCCAATTTTTTTTACTACCGGTTCTGTGGGCGTGGCTTGGTGGGCGTGGTGTGGCTTGGTGGGCATGGCTTGGTGGGTGTGGCAGGGGAAGGATACTGCAAAATCTCCATTCCCACCCTACTGGCCAGCCAGAGGTGGTATTTGTAGGTTCTCCGAACTACTCAAAATGTCCGCTACCAGTTCTCCGAACTACTCAAAATTTCCACTACTGGTTCTCCAGAACCTGTCAGAACCTGCTGGATTTCACCCCTGGGTCAAGGATAAGGATTCTTAATTTGGGGGGCACTTATTAGACTTATCTGGGCTTGCAAAATCAGCTCCACGTGAGGTTAGGGCTGAACATTTATATGTGTTACGCAGCGATGAGTTAATCTTGCTCTTTCTTGAATTGTCTTTAAATGACTTTCCAGATTAACCTTACATAACCTTGAACTAACTATCACGTAAAGTAACAGTGGGGAATTTGATTCAGATGAAACTATTTAAAGAAAAATCTTGATTAGTGGGCCCATGTTTTGAAATTTTTATTTATTCATTTTGAGCACACTGGCTAGATTCCTGAGGGATGATCCTGGTCAATAACAATTGTTGTTTTTTCAAAAAAGCAAAGTTGGCTAATGACTATTCCATTAGTCTTTTAAATATAGTTAGTGAACTCTATGCTAATGATTTATTTCAAAACTGTTTCTCTAGAGCCATCAAAGTTGTCGATAATGTCATCTCAGTATAGAAACTGCACAATAAGACACATTATCTCTGTATTATACAGTGATGGAGGAGCAAAAAAAGAAGTAAAGGGGTGGAGTCAGCCTAAATTTGTTACAGGTCCACAAACTCTCCGGTTCCAGTCCCCCTTGAATTCTGTTGATATCTAGCACTAATTTAGTGCAGATCGTTACTTGATTAAATTCTTGTTTCTAGGTGCGAGCAATAAATCTTCTAAACTGGAACTTAACATGTGGTTCTGATTCTTCACACCTGACAGGTGTTTGCAAAGCTCTGAATACAGTATTTTTCAGACTATAAGACACACCGGTGTATAAGACACACCAAGATTTTGAAGAGGTAAGTAAGAAAAAAAGTTTTTGCCCTCCCTGGACCCTAGGAGCACTCTGCAGGCCTCCCAAACCCTCTGCGCGCCCCATTTTTTGCAAAAATGGGCCTGTTTTTCACCCATTTTTTGCAAAAAACAGGGCACACAGAGGGTTTGGGAGGCCTGAGAGTGCTTCTGGGGGCTAGGGGAAGGCAAAAATGCCCCCATTTTTGCAAAAAATGGTCCGTTGTTTGCAAAAGTGGGGGCATTTTTGCCTCCCCCCCAGGCCCCAGGAGCACTCTGCAGACCTCCCAAACTCTCTGCGCACCCAATTTTTGCGAAAAATGGGATGCAGGGGCGGGGCTTCAGGAGGCCAAAAATGGCTGTATTCGGTGTATAAGACGCACCAACATTTCTACCTCTTTTAGGAGGGGAAAAGGTGCGTCTTATACTCCGAAAAATACGGTATTTGTCTATTTGAAAGAAATAAAGATAAACTGTACGGATGAGTAGCACATGGTATTTTTTTACATTTATTATTTCCAGACCAGGAAAGATAATTATAGATATTCTAGAACTACTTAGTTGCCTGCTATTTTTCCACTAAATGTACCCATAAATAAACATCTTGTCACTGTTGTGTTTTTCTCAATATCTTTGTGTTTTTTTTAAGATCTAACAAAGTTTAGCTGGTGTCATGCTATTAATCCTTAGTATATGAATGTGTTCAGTATATTTTCAAAAGTTGAATGAAACCCTTGCCAGATAGTAAACTTCCACAGAGCGTGAAAAGATGGCAATATAGAAGCTTTGAGAGGTCAAGATGATAGAATCATAATTCTAGGAATAGGCAAAAAACTAAATTTGGTTGGAGCAATGACCTCTAAAACGTTTGTAAATGAACAAAATAAATATCCCTGTTTAAAATTCACAAATGTAAACACTAGATGGTGTAATCTTTTAAACACTTTCGATACTTACTGTATTGCTTTCTATGAGCAGCTTGTAATGGGATAAACCTTTCCAAGACAGCCCATCCCAAGAAATCTTAAGGGAGGTGACTGCACCTCATATTTTATAATGAGACCCATGTTGGTACAAATTCATTTACTTATTTATTACAGATATTTGTTTTCTACTTTCCAGAATGCAAATCTGACTAAAATAGATTGCAGGCAAGAGTGACACAAATGCAATAAATAATGTTTAAACAAAGAACAACAACCCTGAAAATGACTGGGCTGTTTTTCAGAGAGCAATGATGATAAAGGCTCTGTGATGAGGAGAGTCCAGCTGAATCCTAGGTAGAGGCAGATGTAGGGTCTCCTGCTTGGGCAGGGGGTTGGACTAGATGACCTGCAAGGTCCCTTCCAACTCTGTTAATCTGTTAAACAGGCTCCTGAGATGTCATCACTTATCTTCCTGTTCTTCTCTAAATGCTACTTGAGAAAACAGGCATGGGTTAACATCTGAATTCATCCCTTTTTTTGGGAGGGGGGAATTCTGGGGGGAAAAACTTTCTGAAGTGCTATTATATGAAGATACTAATGATACAGTAATGTTGCTGAAGCTTAACTAGTTGGATCCGGTTGTTACTTAGCTGAAAAACCAATTGGAAACTCTTAAGTACAGCCTTCTGAGAGTCATGAAAGAAGAATGGTAGAATACACAAGTAGCGTTTAGACTGCAATTTGATGTCCATTTTCCCATCAGTGAGCTCATGCATGGGGCTGCTCAACTAATTAATTCATATTACTAACAATAAAATACAAAATACAATAAAGTATATATTACAAGTCACCTGCATATTTGTGGTAGAGTTCTACTTATACATGTTTGCATTTCCCACTTCCTAAACTGAACACAGCTTAAATACCTTATCTGTGCGTAAAGCTTGTCAAGTTCCTAATAGTTGCGTCATTTAACACAGTGCTTCCCAAACCTGGGTAAATTAACCAAAATTGGATGAAAATGGTTTTTCTTTGGGTAATGACACATGAACCTATTACCCAATCACAACAGGGACATTTAAATTGTCTTAAAGTGTTTTACATACATTGGATAAAAAGGACTTTCTCATAAGCAGATTGGGGTAATAAAGGAAAAAAATTTGGAAGTACTGATTTAGCACCTTTGATTCAGGAAATACAGGAAACGCAAACCTTCCAAAATTATTTTGAATGTGCTACATTTTTCAGATTCTACAGGTTTTTTTAAAAAAAGTCTTTTTTAAAATAAAGTTTTAAAACTCATTTTAGTTTTAAACCACAGAGAGTATCTTCAACAGCTGTACATTTTAAATTGTTTTTCTTGGCAACAATCTCAAAAGCAACAGTTAAGAATTGCTTGTATCTCCCCCCCACCCCCTAAGAATAATATGTGTTACTCAGTCCTGACATCTAAGACACAATAGTCTTTTTTTAGTTGTAGGAGGCAACTATGATTCAAATTATCCTTTTGTTCTGGAATTGTTATTAACTCTGGAATTCAATGTTCCAGCACAAACAGTATTATCCATCCTAACAATGATGATGCTTGTACAGTAGAGTAATACCATTTTAACAACCGACTTATGGGTTCTTAGAAAATTGGATATTTATCAAGAATAAGAACATGGAATAGAATCTAAAAGCTTATTTCACAATACATTTTTTTAGAAAATTGATATTTATCATGAATAAGAACATGGAGTAGAATCTAAAAGCTTATTTCACAATACATTTTTTAGTCCTTAGGATCTCACAAGGGTCTTACTTTGCAGTAAAATCAACAAACATAGCTGTTCCATTAAAACCCATTAAAACCCTTTCTATTTCAAATAAGATGTGAAACAGTCTATTTGCTTGACACTGAAGTTCCAAAGGATTTAGGTCAAGTCTTACTTCCTGATAAGATTACAGTGGCTGTGTAATCTGGCATACTTTGCAGTCATTTCTAATTTCCTGTAGCCTGTAGCCAAAATGAAGCAAGGAAATAAAGGAGGGAAGAAAGAGCAAATGCACGTTTGTCATTGCCAAAATGTACATTTGCTTTTCAGCAGGCGTTAAATGCCTGCCACCTCCAGGCAAGTGGTGGCTTCACAGCTCCTACTAGCACAATGTGGAAAGAGTAGCAGAACCAAAACAATGTTCTTTAAATAGCCCATTACTTTTGTTGAATGCAATCTTGATATTTAAAAAAAAACCCTCTTTTAAATATTGTTGCTGTGTTTCCAGCTGTTAAAATCAACCATATTTAGTTATCATAATAACCAAATGCAGTAGCTGATTTGAGCAGCAGGGAGGTGGCCTCATTACTCAGAAGGGGTTTTAAATGATCCCATTTTCTTCATCACAATGGTACTTTCTTGCCTATTAAAAATCGCTTCATAGTCTTGGCACTTCTAGCCTGGATGACTGATGTGGCATCTTCGGGTTGGCTCCAGGCCACTGAAAGTGCTTAGCAACGCCGAAGTTTTACGCTGCTTGAGCAAGAAGCTAAAGAAAGGTGCCTTATAGGCGTCTTATAAGAAATGAAACATGGGGAAAACCACATCTTTAGAAATCCTAAAGTTTCTAGTTTCTAATTGGGGGAAAATAGAAAAATGTATCTGCATATATAAAATTACCTTTAAAGCCCTATATGGTTCAGGGCCACAGTATCTTCGGGACCGCCTGCTACCGCATACCTCCCTGCGACAGGTCAGATCACACAGGACTGGCCTGCTCTGGGTCCCGTCAGCTAAACAATGTCGGCTGGCGGGCCCACGGGCGAGGGCCTTCTCTGTGGTGGCTCCTACCCTCTGGAACCAACTTCCCCCCGAGATCCAGACTATCCCCACCTTATTGGCCTTCAGAAAAGCCGTTAAGACCTGGCTCTTTCAGCAAGCCTGGGGCCATTGATTGTCAATGCTGGCCCTTGTAATGAAAGGATTGAATGATTGAGTTGACTAAATGTCTTTTTATATATTGTTATACTGTATTTTAACCCTGTTTTTAAATTTTTTATACTTATGTTATTTGTATTTTTGTTAGCCACTCAGAGTCCCTGTGGAGTTGAGCGGCATATAAATGCAAGTAATAAATAAATAAATAAAAGGGAGTTACCTGTTATTAGTTAATTTTTGTAACTTTGGAAAACCAGAAAGTATTTTGATAGTGAACACAACAGAAAATGTGGGAGAGAATTGTGAAAGATAAATCCCATGCACCATTAAATAAAATTCTGTACTGTTACCCACTGAGTTCATAGTGTTTTAATTCTAGGTAAATGCGTATAAGAAATCTTTGAATACAGAGACTCATAGTCTAAACTCAATTTGGCATGTACAATCCACTGCTTCTGAAAACAGATGTGGGCTGTTCTGTTTCTTGGCATCTGTCATTTCAAGAATATCCAGTGTACTCATCTGTGACTGATTAATTTTAGATTTCTTTAAACATGCCTGTAATATGTTTTCCTAACAGAATAAATTTACAGTATTTTTTTTAATGTAAAACTACTACTTATATAGGCCGTCTTTGTGTGATCTTCATTAGGAGACACTGTTGCAGTTGAAGTTGTATTTGGATACCTCTGCAAATGTTATTGTTTGGAGAGGATCTTAGGACATAGCCACTGTTTTTACTCCAGCAAACCTTAGACTGATACATTTCAGGTCATCTTTTCCCATAAATCTATTTCAAGGGCATGGATGCCTCCTGCAGAATCCCTTCCTGAACTGCTGGACAGTGTTGCTGTGCTGGTATTGGACTCTCCAGGATTACTAGGGCTGCCTGGGGAACTTGAATTTCCACACCTTCTGAGTGAGGTCTGGCAGGGCTCATGGTGTGTGTGTGGGGGGGAGGGACTCCACAGTGACCATGGGCCTGTCCCAGTAACTCCTAGGCCTTAGTAATGGTCACATCTGGATCTCATTTGAAGAATGTTTGCTGGGTGATCTGCATGCAGATATGTGACAATAAATCTTCATCTAATTAATGGAGAATTGTCCTACTGTGAGCATCTTACTTTATTCTTGCTATACTTACTGTTTCACTACTTGCAGTTCAAATATCTCATTGAGACCAACTGGTTTATAAATACCTCTTATCTTGGTTGCCATTTATAGCAAGGGTTTAAGGCAGGGGTAGGCAAAGTTGGCTCTTCTATGACTCATGGACTTCAACTCCCAGAATTCCTGAGTTAGCATGATTGGCTCAGAAAGTCTGGGAGTTGAAGTCCATGAGTCATAGAAGAGCCAACTTTGCCTACCCCTGGTTTAAGGGCATGTCAATTTCAAGAGGTGAGTGATGCACATTGAGGAGATCCACAATAGCCAAAATTAAAGGACTAAATCATGATGGAAATGGTGAATGGTTTGGGGAGCAAGCTCAAGACTTTGGCAACGGTGATGTCTGTCTGTAAACAAGTCTTCTCCAACACAGTACTGTACATCAGAGAAATGTTGAGACTACAGCTGCAAAAAGATACGGTATTGCTGGCTGAAAAACCAGGGTGTCACAGGTCTAACATATGTAGCAAAACTAGGTTGGAAAAGGGCATAATTTGCTTTTGGCATCTGTAGAACCGGTTGAAAAGGACAACCACTTTATCTGGGGATTCTGGAAGCAAGTCCTTTGGGGCTGTCTCTATGTTAAATACTTGTCAACTCTCATAACCATATTATATCAAGCTGCTACTTTGCTGTAGTGTGCACCCCCAAAAGGTGACATCCAAAGTGCAGAGGATTGTGGGTAATGAGATGCAAATTGGGAAAGAGACAATAAACTCTGTTGCAAGTGCTTGTGGCAGGGACTAGCTTTTAAAAAGTCAGCCTGATTGCCTCTCTGGTGATTTGCATAGTATTAACCAGATATATTTTCTTTTTAAACTTGAACTTTTTTTCTTTCAGAGGTCACCTCCAACTAATTACATCCCCAGTGCTGCTTTACAAAAGAGGCTGCATGGATGTGATTACATGGTTTGAAGTGCAACCAAGAGATTTTATAGTACTGAAGAGGGAGGGGAAAAGGCCACTAGCCATGTGAACTTGGCTAGCTTTTAATGCATAAATTTGGGTAGTTTAATTATAGGAGTCTTGCATGTGGTTCTGTTTACACAGGCTTCCAAACATGGAGCTTATGTCGAATGCAACAAGCGCAATAGTGCAAAGAGTTCAGGCCCTGCTGAAAATAAACAAAAGAGTCCATCCACTAATCATATATTTGCGTAGTGCCAAATTCCAGTTTCCAGCTGGGAGCAATTTTATGCTGGAATTTAATGGAATTTATGCTGGAATTGAAATGAATCTCTTTTACTCTGATGTGCAAGGATCATCCAACAACTAATCACTCCAATGTTTTCTTCTGGCATTTGAAACCATTATTTCCATTTGCCCCTAGCCCTTCTGCAGTATGTGATGGCTGTCAAAAGTGTCACTGAAAAATGAAATGTAAAATATTGAGACATGCAATTTACAAGTAGGAAACTAGCAAGAGTCCTACTATTTGCCTTCAGATAGATTTGGCAATCTACTGTAATTTAATGGGGCTCCACTATAGTTTTTTTTTTTTTTAAAAATCCAGGATTGTGGACTTTAGCAAGACCTTTTGTCTAAGACCTTTGAAGAAGCTATTTAGAAAGTTTGCCTTGTTGAATTTAGAAAGTCTACATCAGGATGTTAAATTGGATTCCAGTTGATACTGAAAAGCTACAGTGTGCTAATATATAAAGTAATCTTTTGAAATGAATGTTAATTCCAGAAAATGTCCATAATTATAGAAAGGCATTCAGACCTTTAGTTAGTATAAAAGTATGAATTATTTTTCTTTTCTTTGAAAATCAGGATTTTAAGGTCTTAAAAACATAAGTATAAAATCTTATATCTGTGAATTCACCAGAAATTGAGCTAGACTTGAGGGAAATATTAGTTGTCATGCATAGCAACCACATTTTCCTAGAACTTGGAGCCTCATCTTTATTGGAAGAGGAACCATTTATTATGAGCTGAAAGGTAGGAGCTATTTATCTTAAGTATAGCAAGATAATGATTTTGATCAAGCTTAACTTTGACAAATAATTTTCAATGAAAACAGACCCTAAACTTTTAGGAACTCACAGCTAGAGATGTCCAGTGCTTGCTTTTTAAGGAATATTTTCTAAGAACACATGTAACCTGATCGGTTATTAGATTGCAGCTTTACTGCCAGAGGACAGTATGAAAGTCAGTATCATCTAAGCTAGTTCTTAACAGTCAGCTGTATACAGTGACTTGTGTACCATTATCAATGCCTGTATTTCTGCAGGCTTTGTATAGATATGAATAATCAAATCTCATGCTTCAATACAGAAGCATTCCTTACTTCAGCTGGAAATGAATCTGCTTTGTATGGCTTTATTGATTAATAACTTCATTGTCCTTAAAATGGCTTGATTATTATCATATCCTTTCTCTGAAACATCAATCAACTGCCATATTAGTCACTGAACCTAGAGGCAGTGTATAGACTGATTTGAGGCAATGCTATGATACAAATTGACTGGAAACTATAGTATCTGACTAGGTAGGCAGTGGAAGAATCTGCTGGCTGATTCCTGAATCCCCATGATAAAAGAAAATAATATTTTTCCCCAAAGGAAGTTGCAGAAGAAATGCAAACTGAGGAGCAGAAAAAATGCAGATTAAAGATTTTCACATGAGCGAAAGATTAAGATTTTCACATGAGCGAAGTATTTTTATATCAATCATTATAGAGCAAGCACATTATGAAGACTCATAGCATGTGTCTGTATATCAGGTATCCGTGCTTATGTTTCTGCTCATCTCAGCCCCCCTGAGAAAGGATTAAAATATTGAAAAACGTAGGGAGTGTGTCTTTCTTTTCTCTTTCTTCTTTTTTTCCTTTTCAGAGATTGAACATAATCAGAGCTAATCAGAAAATTATGAGCTGCCTGATTGCTGATTAGATTCCTAATGTTAATATAGTCAAGAAGCCTCTCTTAGTGTTGTATTTTAACAAGAATGTGAAAATAATGTTTCCAGAAGGTGAAAGAAGAAAACTCTGCTACTTAAGAGGACACCTGTGGCCTTGTAAGAGCAGAGTCAGAGGAAAGTAGCAAAGCTCTCTAAATCTAGGAGTGATCTTTGCATGTAATTCGGAGGTAGGCACTTTACTAGTTAGCAAGGGGCGTATTTCTTACTATTGAAACTGTACAGCGATGACGTTGAAATTGTGGTACAACAGCAGAGTGACATGAGGAACATGTGATGAACAGTTTCTTCTTTTTAAAATATTACTAAGACATGAATGCCGCATAGTAAACATATGCACAGAAATGGAATAACCAGTGCCTTGTAAAATAGAGATAAGTTGTCAGTATCCTGAGGAACTTGGGTGGTTGGGTATTTCTTCACCTTTACCATCTCCTGGTAAATGACTGGTCACACCCACCATATCTTTGGTGAACAGGCAAACAGGTAGCAGTTTTGCAAAAGCATCTATAGCAATAGCACTTAGCTTATATACAGCTTCCTAGTGCTTTACAGCCCTCTCTAAGCAGTTTACAGTGTCAGCATATTTCCCCCAACAATATGGATTGTCATCTTACTGACCTCAGAAAGATGGAAGACTGAGGCAACCTTGAGCCAGTCAGGATCAAACTGCTGGCAGTCTGCAGAATTAGCCTGGAATACTGCATTCTAACCACTGTGCCACCACACCTCAATACCTTCATCTATACATTCCAAAGAAGCCCATCCATTCCAAAAGATTGGGGATTTGTTATAAGGCATGCCTATTTATCTTCCTGGTATTTTTTACAGTATGAATTCTAATTAATGTGGGGATATAAATAGAGCTACCATATCTGGGTTTGGTGAAAATTGGGACAACTGCAAGATGTGAGTAAAGAATTTGAACTTTCTGTATTTGCTGCTATTTAGAGGTCATCTGGCTTTTTCCTGACCAGATATAGTAGATCAAAACCTAAGAATACTTCTCCTAGGCAGATCCATGTAATCAATCATGTACTTTGGAGTTATGGCCAATGAGATATCTACAAATAGCCCACATGCCTAGTTTTACTACTGGCAACCATGTTTGGTTGTTGACAGACCCACAAAGTAGTTCACACTTAGAAACCAATGCCATATAAGGTTTTGTTGTAACCAGTGGGGCTTGTCTGAGTCATTTTCTTAAGTCATTTTCTTGGTTCAGGCTCAAGTTCTATTTATCTGATCTTTGCTTTGATAGCGGTTCTTCTTCCTGTCCTTCAAAGCCATTCCCTCTACCATCTGCAATGTTCCTAATCTGCTTTTCAAACTCCATTGCTTCAGTAGTATTCATATATAAAATCAACTTGTATTACTTGTTAATATAAAAGATATATTGAATTTTTAAAAAAGCAACATTAGAATGCTCACTGATCCCAGATAAATGATCAAGGAACTGCTGAAGTTATAGATGTACAGGACCATTATTTATTAATATGAGATAATATTAACATACCACTCTTAAGGCCCTTAATACTGTACTGACCACACAAGCAGGGTGCTACCTATTTACAGGTAGTCTTCAACTTATGGCCACAATTGAAATTATAATTTTGGTTGTAAGACATTGTGGTCATAAATCACCATGTGAGCAGACTTTATTTTATTAACGTTTTTACAATTTATTTATTTATTTATTTATTTGGGAATTCTTCTATGCCGCCCTACTCCCTAAGGACTCAGGGCGGCGTACAGCATTTTAAAGAACACCAAACAATAAAATCATTAAAAACAATTTTAAAAAGTTAAAAGAAACATACAACACCGTGCATACATGGGGGAGACCTCAGATGTAAGGTAGTCTCAAAATCACCCCGCCTGCAGGAAGAGCCAAGTCTTAATGGCTTTTCGGAAGGCCAGCAAGGTGGGGATGATTCGGATCTCTGGGGAAAGTTGGTTCCCCAAGAACCAACTATTGGTTGGCTATTAAGTGAATCATTACAGTCTTTAAGCAAATTACATGTTTATAAATCCTAATACAGCTTATCCTATTGGCAGTTTTTGGCAGAAAATAGCAAAAAAAAAAGTCACAAAATACAATCACGTCACTACGGAACACTGCAATCAGTCATAAATGTGAGCCAGTTGGGCAGGTGCCCAAAATGCAATCACGTGACTGCGGGGTCGGTGCAGCAGTCATAACTTTGAGGATGGATCCTAAGTAACTTTTTTCAAGTCTGTCTTAACTTCAAACTGTCATTAAATGAACAGCAATAAGTCAACAACTACCAGTACTACTCTCAGGTAATCCTTGACTTACAACCATAACTGAGCCCCAAATTTCTGTTTCTAAGCGAGTCATTTGTTAAGTAAGTTTTGTCCTATTTTACTATTTTTCTTGCCACAGTTGTTAAGCGAATCACTGCAGTTTTTTAAGTTAGTGTCACGGCTGTTAAGTGAATCCGGCTTCCCCACTGACTTTGCTTGTCGGGAGGTTGCAACAGGGGATCACGTGACCCCGGGACACAGCAACCGTCCTAAATATGAGTCACTGGCCAGGTGTCTGAATTTTGTTCATGTGACTGTGGGGAGGCTGCAACGGTTGTAAGTGTGGAAAATGGTCATAAGTCCCTTTTTTCAGTGCTGTTGTAACTTTGAACAGTCACTAAGTGAACTGTTGTAAGTCGAAGACTGCCTGTATTTAAAATAAAATGATTAGTAAAGCTAACTGATCGAACTCTTTTCACTTTGTCACTTCTGCTTCTCCGTTATTGCTTTTTTTGTGTCCCTTTTGCTTCTGCCTTGACATTGCCAGTGTCGTCTGGTTAATCTAAAACTATTCTCTATACAAGTTGGACTGTGGTGTGCATTTCCCATGATCTGTTACCTCTCTTGATTTAGATAATGAAATTGACAATCTAGTACTGTGTTTTCCCGAAAATAAGACCCTGTTTTATATTTTTTTGAACCCTGAAATAAGCACTTGGCCTTATTGCCATGCACTCAAAAGCCCGATTGGGCTTATTATCAGGGGATGTCTTATTTTGGGGGAAACAGGGTACATGTAAAACTAGACAAAGCTGAGAAGGTAGTCAGAAAGCCAAAGAAAATCTCCTTCTGGTGTCTTCCTGAATGATTACAAACCTTTGCCAATAATGGGGGAGTTGTGACCTCCTTTCCAAAATTAGAATAGTGGCCATGCTCAGCTGAAATGCATGCAAAATAAATGTGCCGGAGAAAATTTCTGCAACCTCTGCAAGAGAAAGTTTGGACTATTTTCCAGAAAGCTTCCATGATTCATCATTCCCAGAATGCAGCTTCAGTTATAATGAGACATTTGGGCAAGCTGAGCCAGCAGGTGGAGCCTTCAGCCACAGGCACAGCATAAGCTCCCTAACAGACAGGAAGCAGCAGGTGAAGCTAAGCAGAATCACATCAGATACCTGTACAATTAGCACAGGGCCCCCCCAAGGCTGTGTGCTCTCTCCACTTCTCTTCTCTATATATACCAATGACTGCATGTCTAACAAACCATCTGTTAAACTACTGAAGTTCCCAGATGACACAACAGTGATCGGCCTCATTCAAGACAATGATGAATCCGCATAAAGATGGGAGGTTGAACAACTAACCTTGTGGTGTGACCGGAACAATCTGGAACTGAATACACTCAAAACCGTAGAAATGGTGGTAGACTTTAGGAGAAACCCGCCCATACTTCCACCTCTTACAATACTAGACAACACTTTTTTTTTATCATTTTTCATCTCCCTAGGGTATTTCTTTTTGGGGACTGATTCGTACAGGTGCACTACATGTGGAAGGGTGGAAGGTCTTGCCTCAACTATCCACTCAAGAAAGCAGAACTCTAGAAACAGACAGCATTTCAAAAGGAACTTTTATTGGGAGATAGTGATAGCAAGGATAGCAAGGAGAATAGGCAGGATCTGAAGCTCCTGCACAAAAAATGTTAGGTCAAAAGTTGTTCATAGAAACCCCTCCCCACTGCTCAGCCCTACGTGAGCCAGTCCTCAAGCGTGAACTTGTGAGAACTTCAAGCTGAGAAGGTGATAAGAAGTTGTTCTCAGGCGCCGCATTCTCTTCTCTTTAGAGCTGAGACAAAACAGTCCCCCCCTCCCATTCCCCGGAAAGTACATCAAAGTGGACCCAGATTGTTGGGGGCAATATGCTGAACTCTGTGAACCGCTTAGAGAAGGCTGTAAAGCACTATGAAGCGGTATATAAGTCGTCTTCTTCTTCTTCTTCTTCTTCTTCTTCTTCTTCTTCTTCTTCTTCTTCTTCTTCTTCTTCTTCTTCTTCTTATTCTTATTATTATTATTATTATTATTATTATTATTATTATTATTATTATTATTATTATTATTATTATTATTATTATTATTATTATTATTATTATTATTATTATTATTATTATTGAAAAAGGACCAAAGCAAGTGGCAGGTCATAAAAGGCTCCAAGACTCCCCCCTCCCACCAGAATGGCAGTGTCCCAATAGGGATTTATGGTGACCTGACAGTCTGCTAGGAAAATTCACTATTGGTGGAAGGTTTAAATGCTTCCACTTCTTATTCATGGTTCTGCCCCTACAGATTTGGCTTCCCCTGCATTTATCAGAAGCAGATAGTATTAGACTAGCATCCATCATAGCCCTCTCATTAGTAGTGGACGCAACCTAGGGGGACCTAGGATTAGTTTCTTTTGGATCTTGACAGTTTAGCAGTGAGTC
The DNA here is from genome assembly GCA_023053685.1 of Diadophis punctatus similis. Taxonomy (NCBI): domain Eukaryota; kingdom Metazoa; phylum Chordata; class Lepidosauria; order Squamata; family Dipsadidae; genus Diadophis; species Diadophis punctatus. The sequence continues at coordinate 189,513,621 of JALIGW010000002.1, read as the reverse complement.
TTCCAGGTTGGGAAACTGAAGTGCTGGCTTCAGAAGCTAAGAACTCTTGCTTTTTTATGTTGCTTGGTTACATAAAAATAATTTTATATATCCTGCTAACCATTTGTGGTATGTGCACATGCACGGAACTGTGAAGCTGAGCTTTACTACACTTTGAAGTTAAAATTCCTGATCATTGAAGTTTGCCTGAGATTACCAGCTGATTGTGCTAAATTTTCAATCTTCTACATTGGTGGGGACAACTTAAAATTTAAATATAGAAGTGATAATTTTCAGGACTGATATGAACAGAGAATGTTTATATATGTACCAATATATATGTACCAATACCAAGTGTATTGCACTGTTTAATAATTCCCCAGGAGTCTTGTTAACAGATCAAGGCTGACACCCTGATCTAAAAATCAGAGTGCTTTGTGGATCCACAATTAATGCTGCTTCGTTGAAATGGGAATACAGTCTGACATCCCATTGAATACAACAATCTGGCCAAATTACCGTATTTTTGAGAGTATAAGACGCACCAAAGTATAAGACGCACCTTAGTTTAATCAGCTGTTCATCGAGAAACTGCTACTGACTTGCTTGGCTTTAAAGGCTCTTCCCTCTTTCCTGCAAGCAGGTAAATTGCTGGAAGACAGAGGCCAAAGGGTGGGGGTGGGTGGGTGGGTGGGTGGGGCTACATTCGGTGTATAAGATGCACCCAAGTTTTCACCCTCTTTTGGGGGGTAAAAAGGTGCATCTTATACTCCGAAAAATACGGTATGTTATTTCAGGTGGATCAGTTCATGTGTTGGCATTGTCTCTTGCATCAGCAGTGTGGGAGAATGAATTTGGAATATAGTATGAAAGTTTTCTTAGCTCCTTGTTTCATTATAAGCATACTGAGGAACTTTAACTTGTTTTTGGCATGAGTTGGGAGAGGCTATTTTGTGTGAGTGGCTTATTTTATTCGTATTAAAGAAGTTATGGTTAGTCATTGATGTTTGTCAATTATATATATATATTCTGGCCTGCTCATGAGATATAGAACGTGACATAATCATGGTATTATACACAAGTTACACTGAAAATAATTTCATCCCTCTCCATTTAACTCCCTGTTTTATTATAGCATTCCTGTCTCTCATTTGCCGTGCTTGCTTTGAGGCACCAAAGCTTTTCTAAGACATCTGTGAGCATGAAGCAAACTCATGATGTCACAGTATTTCTGACAACCAATAGTTCACCTGATTTATTGCAGTGAAACACGTACTGACTTATTTGGGCTTATCTTAGGCTTTTTCAAGGATGAATCAGCAATAATGTCTCATGTTCCTCATCCCTTTATAAAACCCTTATGTATATCTGACATCCTCCTTTCTGTGTAAGGCTTTAATCTGTGTTGGATGATCCTAAGCATTAATTTGCTAGCATGTAAAACTAAGAATATTGTACCGTAGTTTGCATATTCTGTAAGTCTACTTTCATTGGAATTGGAAACTACATTGATCTCTTCAGATCTATTGGCCAATATGTCTTTCTCCAGATTTGCTCACATAGCTTGGTTCAAATCTTTATTTCTTCTGTTGCTTGCTGTATTTATATGGACATTTCATCCATTTCTATAGCATTTCAACTTAGTAATGATCAGAATGCTGATTTAATTACATCTTCTTGTACACAAAGTTCTTGTAAAGATGGACTATTGTCTAAGGTTTCCTAGATGCTGACATTTTTCAATATACACCTTCTATCTTTGTTTGACCTTGTTTGAATCAGTTATTTTAAGTGCATTGATCATACCATACCTTCTCAGTTCAGAAATTTTCTGAAAGACCTTCCTCTTTTCCCCTGTTTCCATCTTCAGGGTCTTTACATACCGTATTTTTCAGAGTATAAGACACACCTTTTTCCTCCCTAAAAGAGGCTGGAAATTTGGGTGCATCTTATACTCCGAATGTAGCTTTTCCGAAGCTTTTTTTCCCAGCCCTAAGGAGGTGCTAATGATCTTCCTGGCTTCCTACTCCGTCTTTGCAGGCTTGTTTTCATTCCTACTCCTCTGAAAAAGGTTTTTTCAGCCCTAACGAGGTGCTAACGATCTTACTGGCTTGCAGCATTCTTTTATTCCTACTCCTTTGAAGTAGTTTTTTACCAGCCCTAAGTCTTTGCAGGCTTATTTTCATTCCTACTCCCCCTGAAAAAGGTTTTTTTCAGCCCTAACCAGGGGATAAAATAATGTGCTGAAGCTGAACAGACTAAGGACGCTAGCCAGATGAATACCTGGTAGGTAGATTTTTTCCCCTATTTTCCTCCCCCAAAACTAAGGTGCATCTTATACTCCGAAAAATATGGTAAGTTGATGTAATATTGCTTCTGAAATTCTTTACTGAGTTCGTTCCTGAAATCTTTGTCTTTCTTGTCATCGGCTTCTCTTCTTGGCAATTTCTAATATCTAACTAACTTTCTTCTGTTTCTTGATCTTTGGCAGTCACTTTTTACATTCATTCTTAACAATTTATTTAAGTTCATTCCACATTTTCTCTGGTTTTCAGTCAATGAGATTCGGAACTTTAAAACTGATGCTGTCCTTGGAAATGGTTGGTATATGCTCAAGATCGTATGCTGGAAACTGATTGTATATTTCTTCCACTTTACCTTAACTTGGAACTAGCATATGAGCAATTTGTAATTCAGTCACCCCGGCCAAGTTTTTGCTGTTGCAGCTGAGTGGCTGTTCCATCTCCTACCAATAATATAGTCAGTTTTATTTCTGTGTACTCCATCTGGTGATGTCCATGTATAAAAATGTCATTTCAATTGTTTGAAGTCCATGTTAGCAATGAAGATTGGCAGAAACTGATAAATTATTCTGCTTCATTTTGATTTCCTAGGCTATGCATCCCAGCAACATTTTCCTCCCTAGTAATTCCTACTTTGGCATTCTGGTCTCCATTCCAAGCTGTACCTCTTGCTACATGTTCTGTCAATTTCAAATTAAACTTGATAATAAAACTCATCACCTTCTCTTCTGCATCAGTGGTAAGAGCATAAACTTAGGTAATAGTCACATTAAAGGATTGTCCATGAAGTCTAATTTATATTATTCAGTCATTGATTGCATTGCAGCCTTCTTGCCATACCTTTCCTAACTATGAAGGCACTGTTGTTTTTCTTTCTTTGTTTCTCATGTCCTGAATAGCAAACACTGATCTTTTGATTGAAAATGTCCAATTTCAGCCCATCTCAATTCAATGATGCATAAGATGTCAATGTTTTGTCAATTCATTTTTCACAGTGTTGAGCTTTCCCACATTCAAGCTTATTATGTTCCATGCTCCCACTGTAACTCTTTCTTTGCAGCCTCAGCTTTTCATTTTTCTGCATGGCAACATTAGTAGCTAGACATCCCAAAGGTTTAAGATAGCAATGTTGTGAACCCCATTAGTATTCTGGAAGATCAATAGTTGTTCCTCAGTCATACACTGTGTGCTATCTGACCTGAGGTGACCATTATCTGGCACTATATCAATCATTTTGTATTTTCTATCCCTGTGATTTTCTTGGTAAAATATTGGACTGGTTTATATTGCCTTCTTCTGCTTGGTATGAAGAGATTCCTTTTCCCATTCTCATAAACTGACCTTCTATCTTCATCATCTTCTTATGTGACTGATGTCCCTACAAATTTGCCTGCTTGCTTTAGCTGGGTAGCTTGAATGACCTTCAGACCTTGGGAGATCCTGCTGGGGTTATACACTGTAGGCATACACTTCTGGTATTCTTGACTCACGTCTCCTAGGAACACACACATGTGCACACATGCACACACATGCACCACAATGAGGTGACATAGCAGGATTTGGGAGGAAGAGAGGGAATGATGTCTTCAACACAACGTTTTGGTGCAGATTGCTTTCCTTCATTGTTTCATTTGCCAACAAGGTTTTCTTTTCATCCCTTCTAGAGACATTCAGTAATAGATAAGTGACATTCTGAATATGGTCAGTCTTCATTGCCTTTTTGCATGAAGCCTTTGTCTGTCTTTAGCTGCTTCTTTCTCAGTTCCAAGAGATTCACCAGCATGTTGTTTTTCAGTTGTCTAGTTTTCCAGTAGCTTTATTTTGGCTGTTTAGATAGCTGTGACAATATAGCATCCAATCTCTCTCTCTCTCTCTCTCTCTCTCTCTCTCTCTCTCTCTCTCTCTCTCTCTCTCTCTCTCTCTCTCTCTCTCTCTCTCTCTCTCTCTCTCTCTCTCTCTCTCTCATCTATCTATCTATCTATCTATCTATCTATCTATCTATCTATCTATCTATCTATCTATCTATCTATCTAATATTTTCAGCACTTGTGATGCAATTTGGACATTTAGGATTTACACTGCTCCATTTTGTGTTTTAATAAGTTGATTAAACCAGCCTCTGCAACTTGGAAAAGGCTGAGGGCTCCAATGGATTACAGTTAAAATCAAGCCAGCCTCACTCAAGATGCTGTTTGTCATGCCAGGAGAAATGTAGATATGGCATTTGAGTTTTTTCTTCAAAGAAATATAATATCCGAAGGTGGAGAAAGTCAGGAAATAGGAGGGGGAAATGGGTTATCCCCTTAACTGATTCAAGAGATTGCATCTTGGATCTCATATTCAGTTGTCCCCTTTCTAGAATGAAACAGGTCAACAGTACTGTATAAATAAGTCAATAGGCATTAGGATATATTAGATACATAATTGGCCCCATCCTGGTAACCAGAGATGCTGAATATAGAGACAATCACAATGCAGCTAATGTGAACATCTTATCATATTGTCAAGGTGAGCTAAGGGTTTTTTTTTCTTCCCTCAAATAATTACCTATGGATTTGTGGATTTGTGATGGGGGAAAATGTGTTCTAATATTTGCTGAAAAGAATGGAAGCCTCTCTCTTTTGCTTCCTTTTCTGTCTTGTAGTTATATATTTATTTTATATTTTATTGTTGTATTCTCCCAGAGTCATGTTGTATGAGATGGGTGACTATATAATTTGATAAATAAATAAACCTCTTCATCTTCAAACAGTTTTGTTCCTCTTTTCTTTTTCTTTTCTTTATGTAACTTGTTTCTACTGTATCCTGAGGAAGAATGTTTTTTTCCCCCTCCTGTTTCTGTTAGAGGTACAGAGGGACTGTCTGTATGTTTCTACTTGAGGTTTTTTTTTTTTTTTGAGTTGGAGAAAGGGATTGACTGGCATATGCCAAGGAAGGACTCCACTAATTTTGTAAATGAAGTATCTTATTTTACAGGCACTTAGTTCAGTAATTTATTCTTTATAGAGAAGGACACTACAAGTATCCTAACCTTGTTCATTTTTTAATGTGGTTTCCTGTAGATATACCTCCAAATGTGTCACATGTAGTCATTCATGGGGAGGGTTGGCTTTTAGGATTGATTTCAGCTCTCTCTCTCTCTCTCTCTCTCTCTCTCTCTCTCTCTCTCTCTCTCTCTCTCTCTCTCTCTCTCTCTCTCTCTCCCTCTCCCTCTCCCTCTCCCTCTCCCTCTCCCTCTCCCTCCCTCCCTCCCTCCCCCTCCCCCCTCTCTCTACACACACACACACAACACACTCACACTCACACACAAGTTTTCCTTTTCACAGGGACAAATTTAAATTTAGGGTCTTTCTTTTATGTATTATTTTGATGTATGATCTGCATTCCCTTCTGAAAGACATTGAGTTAATGAAGTATAAAGCTGTACCTAACTGTATAGTCTCCTTCAAGTACAGCTCAACTCTTGGTGACTTCATGGCCATATCCACATACTTTTCTTGGCAGCAGTAGAGAAGAGCTCCATTTTTGACTCCCTGGTTTTAGCCTATAGTCCTGCCACCTTCTGAGACAAAAATGGTCTACTTGCTTGTTTAGGTGCGAGGCTGATGCATGAATAAGTCTGCTGTGGTGGGAAATTACAATGGGCAGATTCTCCTATTTTATTAACAGTCTTATAGCACAGATGATTGTTATAATATAATTGTTAATTGAAAATGTTATTGGATACTAGCGCTGATGAACAACAATTCAGTAAAAATAACTTGAACGCACATCAAGGGTTTAAATAACTTCCCCTATATCATTTAAAAAATTGTCCCTTAAAGTCAGTGTTGACTCCTAGCAGTTGCATGGACAAGCCCCTGCAGGTTTCTTTGACAGGGTTTCAGTAGTGGTTTGTCTTTGCCTTCTTCCTAGGACTGAGAGAGAGTGACTGCACCAAAGTCATCCAGTTTCCTTCATGGCTAAGGCAACATCGGAACTCATAATCTCTAGTTTCTAGCCTGATACTTTATCCACAAAGCAAACTGGCTCGCATATCATTAAATTTCAAATGTAATTTCAGGACGTGGATAATGTCCTGCATTCTTGGGGCTTTGTTAAGGAGTTATTGTGCTGTTAAGCACATACACAGCAAAATGTGTTGTAGTAACTGTGATGCAGTTTGATATGAATGCTATTCAGTCAATAAACAGAATATCTTTAATATGTACAAAATAGTTTTTACTTGAATAGTAGCAAAGTTAAATAGGAAGTCCAAGTCATACACAGTTATTCAGTCAATGCGAAGTTTCTTCTTCTTGCCTATCTTTGTTTTAACTCACAAACAAAGATTACAGCTATCACTTAATTCTATACTATCACAGATAGTTACTCTTCTTCTTTTCACAGCAATTTCACACAGCCATAAAGTAATCTACTCATCAGTAAAGCAGCACAGAGAGTCTTCAATCCGGAACACACCGTCAAACACAACCACCAACCATCAACCATCAACCATCAACCACATTGAGCATGCTCTCTTGCTTGCTTATATAGTAATCATCCACAATGCATTTAAAGCAATATACACATAACAATGATTTGTTGCTTAATCATATATTAACACACCCAATTGTTTGAACAGGGTTCTAACAGGCTTGCAAATAACTATAGAAAGCAACGATAACAATAGGTTCGTCTTTCTTAATTGCACTGCACAATCATGCTCCCTTTCCCTTTTTTCCCCTAATTCTTGCTTTATATCTTTCTAGTCAATTCTGTGAAGTATAGCAATAATTACACCGGTTGAATGGCAGGTATTGGTATTGTATTCTGTTATACTAATGTTCAGATTAATGTGCTTTCCATTCATTGTGTGCTTTCACTTTGATTCATCTTGATGGCTGTACAGTATAATAGACGATGTACTGTGATTTCTCTTTCCCTCTCACTGCTATTTAATAACATGGCAAGAAGTTATCTGGGTAATTTTTGACTAACATCGATAAATTACATTTTGTTGTAATTCAATAAAAAAATCAGAATATAGATTTTTAAAAGAATCAGCTAAGTCTTTCCCATCGGTGTGTTTGACAACATATTTTAAATCTTTGATTATTTATGAAGCATTCAAAAAATAATCTGAGAAGCTAGTCCTTGTCTAAAATTATAATGGACCTGTCTGATATATTTACAGTTTTTATGAAACCAGTTTCAGTGCATATGTTTTGCTGGTGTGCCTGTTGAGGAAAAATAAATTTAACATAATAATAAAATTAGTTTCACTGCTTCTTATCCCTTTGAAGATTGACAGAATAAATATTTAAAAACTATTTTTCAGTACAAGAGATTCTTTCTGTCTATTGGATTGGTGATTGATCTTTTCGGGAGCCTCTCAAAATCTCCAAGAAATTGCACTCCCGCTAAGGAAATTTTACTTATTCAAACTGAAAATTTGAAATAAAATGGTTAGGGATAAGTAATCTGTACCTGAATACATGCAAATAGTGTGTTCTCTACAATTAATAGTTACCGGTACATTGTTTCCTCAAAAACATGTGGGGTATTAATTAGAAGGCAGATTAAAACATTAAAATGTGTATAATGGTTTTAAGTAGTTACTTTCCATTCTAATTGTTTATTCAACTAATCAAGGAAAGAAACGATATTTGAGGGGCTGCCACAAAGAGGGAGGGGTCAACCTATTTTCCAAAGCACCAGAAGGCAAGACAAGAAGCAGTGGACGGGCAACTAACCAAGGAGAGAAGCAACCTAGAGCTAAGGAGAAATTTCTGACAGTGAGAACATAAATCACTGGAACAACTTGCCTTCACAGGTTGTGGGTACTCCATCATTAGAGGCTTTTAGAAGGAGACTGGACAGCCATTTTTCTGAAAAGCTCTAGGGTTTCCTGCTTGAGCAGAAGGTTGGACTAGAAGACCTCCAAGGTCCTTTCCAACATCTGTTATTCTGTCATTCTGTTAAACACACCACTTCCTAGGAAAAATCATCTTCCAGCTGCTGTGGCCTAGAGGTGGAGCTCTTGCCTCACAATCAGGAGGTTGTGAGTTTGATCCTAGGTAGAGACAGATGTAGGGTCTCCTGCTTGGGCAGGGGGTTGGACTAGATGACCTGCAAGGTCCCTTCCAACTCTGTTAATCTGTTAAATCTGTTATAGTAACCAGAACAAAAAAATGTGGGAGAACTTGGTGAGACCTCTTCTTTGTTTTCATTGAAATAAGATTTATGATGTTTCTTTGGCTAGGTTAGATCCAAGAACTGAGTATATCTCATAGATAATTGGGAGTAAAATTTTATGGCATCTTAGCCATTGTACTCCCCACACCATGCCACCCCCCCATCTCCAATTGCCAACCCATAGAATAGTCAAGGTGGTACAAAATTCTACAACCATCAAGGAAACCATGGATTTCCCTTTTCCATGTGCATCAAGCAGTCTACTGTATTATATGGATACAATGATCTTTCTATAGAGCATAAAAAATAACTTACAGTATTCATTAGGGTTACACTGAAAGGTGAATGTTCAATATTGTTCTCATTTTTTAAAAAAAATTAAACTCATTTTCCTCTTTTCATTCTATCTTGAGTCTTCATTATTACTCAAAGAGTACACACAGGCCTTGTTAAGAGTTGCATTCTGGAAGTATAGATTTATCAAACTTATCTAAACAAGCTCTACCCAAATGTAGGTGGCGGAGCTCTTGCCTCACAATCAGGAGGTTGTGAGTTCGATCCTAGGTAGAGGCAGATGTAAGGGTCTCCTGCTTGGGCAGGGGGTTGGACTAGATGACCTTCAAAGTCCCTTCCAACTCTGTTAATCGGTAGGTAACGTTTGGGTAGAATACTGGCAATCCTCAACTTACAACCATAATTGAGCCCAAAATTTCTGTTGCTAAGCGAGACATTTATTAAGTGTCTTTTGCTTCATTTGACAACCTTTCTTGCCACAGTTGTTAAGTTAGTGATACAGTTGTTAAGTGGATCTGACTTTTCCATTGACTTTGCTTTTCAGAAGGTCACCAAATGTTATCACATGACCCTGGGACACTTCAACCGTCATAAATATGAGTCAATTGCCAAGCATCTGAATGTTGATCAATGACCATGAGGATGCTGCAATGGTTCTAAGTGTGAAAAACGGTCATAAGTCACTTTTTTCAGTGCCGTTGTAACTTTGAACGGTCACTAAATAAATTGTTGTAAGTCGAGGACTACCTGTAATAGATCTTTGCAATGTCTCTTACCAGGCCTTGCAATTGTGAACGGGTGGAGGGTGCTATATGTAATTTTAAAAATGAACATTATAGGTAGCCATGCTGTCTTGTTTCCTAAGCAATATTACATAGGCCACCTGTTTTACGGAAGGAACAATTAAACATAGGTTTAGTGTATAGCTATAATTACTCCCAAAGTTTTTTTTTTAAACAAGTACTTTGAATCAATTATTCCAGTGGCTTTCCTGCTGAAATCAGGGAGAATGTTCAGGGTTCCAGTATGTGCCTCCTTTTTAAAATATTTTTCTCTACAGCTGCCACAATGTTTGAAGAAAGCAGGGATGGAAAGTGGTTAAGTGTCCTGGGTATATCGGCTACATTTCGCAAGTGACAAAGTGAACCCCATGATTTATTCACTCCTTCTCTGAGTAATTAAGACTGATTATTTAAATACTGTTTGGATGGTGTGGTGGTGATGCAGGGAGGGGGGAGCTTGCTTAGGTGCTGAGTATGCTAGAAACAAGTAAAACCAAAACCCATGACTCAGTTCACAGGCGGGAAAAGGTCCTCCGGCAAGGAGGGGAACAAAATTTCTCTCTTTGACACGTGGAAGGTAGAAACTGAAATGAGTTTTCCCCTGAAACACGTGTCCTGACCTTTTAAAAAAATGAAATGAATTTGATTTTTTTTTCCTTTTTATCAAGTTTGCCAGTGAAACATTAAAGATACGACTGTGGAAAAGGTCAGGGAATGTGTGTGTAACTGTAGAAATCTTGTTTCACTTGGCGGCATTTCCCTGAGGGAATTCACTTTTCACTCCCTCATTTATCCCTTCTTTTAAAATAAAATGCACACGTCAATCATTGCTTTATTTTTTTCATATTTTAATATCAATACTGTGAGCAAAAATAAGGTCTGGGCTACTTGATTTTTGAGCAGCTGGCTCCATTCCCTTTCTGTTTGTAAGGGCAAATAAAAAAGGGGGAATTGGAAGCATTTGCTGAATTTTATAGGTAAAATTCAGGTAGAGCTGGGATACTTAAATACACTGCAGTATATATTAATATAACTAGAAAACAAAGTCCTCTTGGTTAATCTAGCCAGCCCCCAGAATGGCCTTTTAAAGTTCAAATGTTATCAAAAATCCCCAAATCTGGCAAGAAACTGCTTTTGATCCCTTTAAAGGCAAAGACCTGTAAGACAGTAAGAGAAAAAGCTTTCTTCGACTTGTGCTTTTCCAGGAGGAGGGAAATAAAACCAGCCCAGCAGCCGTAATTCCAGAGTTGAGCTACACGCTGGAACAATTCAACTCCTAAAGTGTTTTGTACCAGATTCCAATAATTATCTTGGCTAACTAGAGGCAGCTTTTCTCTGCCCAGATCACCGTCCAAATTAAGGAACTCGGAAAGATGAGATTTCCATTTCAAAAGAAAATGGAATTTGCTGTCTTCTTTTAAGGCCTTTGGGAAATATGTCTATAATGAGTATTTTATACAAGAAAAACACATGCCTTCATGACCGTTGTCCTATTCTAGTAGGTTTCACCCTCTCAATCCGCCGGAATCTGTCTTCACATGCTCAGGATAGACAAGTCTCTATCTCACTGAAGGTCAATGACCTAACGGCTACTCTCAACCTGGTTTGGCCAGCCTGTCGAAGCTGTTGCCCGCGGAGTGGCCACTGTGCATGCTACAGCTACTAGGAACCAGAAGTGAGGGCTGAGTGACAGGTGGGCACCAAAGATGGACAAGCTGCCCTAAAAGGACACGACATGCCCCTACACCAGAGGTGCTACCCCTCCCTGACCACCCCATACACCTCACACACACGAAAAACTTAACTTTTGTAGTTAAGTACAGGTAGTCCTCGACTTACAACAGTTTGTTTAGTGACCATTCAAAGTTACAACAGCGCTGAAAAAAGTGTCTTATCACCGTTTTCACACTTACAACCATTGCAGCATCCCCATAGATGCATTATCTGTGGGCTCCGCTTTCATCGTTTCAGCCCAGATTTGCAAAGAGGCTTGTCTTAGCTGTTTGAGCATTGCCCGAATACCGGTGGGATTTCCTCCTTCGTTCTAGACCGGCGGCCATTTTTTGCTTACTAACTGTCAGATAGAAACCAAGTTTTGCTCCGGTGGTCATTTTAAATCGCCAAAAAGGGCGCAAATTCTACCGGCGGCCATTTTGAGGGCTGCTTTGTCACTAAAAAGAGCACATTCTGTGCCGGTGGCCATTTCCAGGACTTACTGACAGAACAAAGGGGGCAATCAGTTCCAACGAACTCCCTGGCCCTATTATCATCTCAGGCCAATCGCTAAGAGCATAGGCTGCCTCAGTGTCACGTGCAGGTTTCTAGTCGGGTTTTCCCTCCTGCAAAGCCCTTTATCGCCACCATGCTTGGCAACTGGTTCATATTTATGACAGTTGCAATGTCCTGAGGTCATGTAATCAGCTTTTGCAAGCTTCTGACAAGCAAAGTGCCAGATTCACTTAACTGTGTTATTTACTTAACAACTGCAATGGTCCACTTAACAACCATGGCAAGAATGGTCATAAAATGGGGCAAAACTCACTTCTTAACAAATGTCTTACTAAGCATCAGAAAAGTGAGCTCAATTGTGGATGTAAATCAAGGACTATCTGCACATAAATAATCTGCAAAATTAATTTGGGATTAAAGGTTTTACTCTCAACCATGTAAAAGAAGGGCCTATGACCATTTGCCTTGGCCAACTCACTGCAGGAATAACTCGCTCTGGCCAACTTGCTTTGGGACAATTCATTTGGTGGGACAAGAGTTAGAATAATATCAAAGAAATGGAATAGAATCATTAAAGAAAGGATCCAAAAGGAGAGACAGAATGAAATTTGAAGGACAAAAATAAAAACAATTATTTTAAATACTGTAATTAAATTAAATTATTAAATTGCCTTGTGGCAAGTTGGCCATGGTGAGTTGTCCCACAGTGACAATTTGGCTGCAGCAAATCATCCCATTCCATAACAGAGGGTTCATAACTCAGTAATAACTCACATATTTTGCATTCAAAATGTTCCAAGTTCAATCCATACCATAAACGTTAGCCTTCCTATATTTGCTAGACCTACCTGAAAAACTCAACTCTCTATGTGACTATTAATAACTCAAAGTCGCTGCTGTCGTGTAACACCTGCACAACAAAAATTCTTCTGGTATTTCTAGTCAACGACTTTAATAAAATCTTGGGGGATTGTACGCTGCTTCTAGGTACAGTTCAAAGAGCTAGTCATTTCCTACAAAGTCATATGAAATTGGGGCCTGGGTACCTTTGAGTACTCAAATAAACCAAATAGAAGCTGTCTATCCAACAGTTTGTAGTAGAAAAGGTATGTTGACCTTGCCACCCCACCTCTAGGGAAACCTGAAAACAATAACCTTGGAAACTACATTCCCAGACTCCCCCTCTGAAATAGCTTGTGTCTTTTTGTGGTTCTAATAAAGGAGGATATTTGTGGCTCAGGGTTGAAATGAGGTGCTCTCTGAGCTTGGTTGTTTTTTGCAGACATTTCATTACCCAAACTAGGTAACATCATCAGTGCTGGTAAGACGTGAGGTTTGCTCTCAATTTAAATTCTAGTGACTTGCCCTGTCAGTGTTGGTGAAAGTGATCTTGGAGGGTCTTTGGTTGGGCTGTTCATTGTTAGATTGTTTGGCAGTTCCTTGATTGGGGTATTGTTTACTTCTTGATTGTTGGCCTGATGTTAATCTTGAAATTAATCTATGTTCATCTGGGTATTGATTGCTGGTGGGGAGGTGTTTTGGTATTTTTGTCCTCTTTTTGGCTTGCTGATTGTCTCTTTTGCACAATATGTAGATATTGTTTATGTCTATTGATAGCTAATTTTTCAGAGTGTCAGGCTTCTAGAATTCTCTAGTGTTTTTAGACTTGGCTTGGTCATGTTCACCTGTTGATGGAAATCATGAGGGTTAGAACTGACTAGTACAGGTTTCTGTATTGCTACATACATACATACATACATACATACATACATACATACATACATACATACCAGGGGCGGGTTGCTTACTTACCGATACCGATGCGCTGCGCATGCATCTCCACGTTACATGCGTGCGCACACTATGCACGTGCGCCCTCTCGTGCGATTTTGGCAAGATTTTGCTTCTGCGCATGCGCGGAAGCAAAATCTCACCAAAATCTCACGCACGCGCACGTTCCCTCACAAGATTTCGGCGAGATTTTGCTTCCGCGCATGTGCAAAAGAAAAAAAAGCCGAAAAATTCTTTAAAAAAGATGGTGACGTGTGCGACTGTCCAGGGAAGATGGCACCAGAGCAGTCGCGCGCAAATTGCGTAATCGGTGGGTCCCTACCGGAGCTGCGCACTGGACCGCACTGGTAGGAACCCACCCCTGATACATACATACATACATACATACATACATACATACATACATACATACATACATACATAACAGTATCTCAGTCATAATGACTTGGCATAACATTCTGGCAGGGTGGAATATTTTATTAAGTTTAATTAAGATAACCTTTGTTGTCATTTTTTTACTGTGAGCACACTGAGACGCATTAAAAAGGAAAATTTATTTATTTGGAAGTTCTTCTATGCCGCCCTACTCCCTAAGGCAGTGATGGCGAACCTATGGCACGGGTGCCAGGGGTGGCACGCGGAGCCATATCTGCCGGCACGCGAGCCGTTGCCCTAGCTCAGCTCCAGCATGCATGTGCACGCCAGCCAGCTGATTTTCGGCTCACACGGAGGCTCTGGGAGGGTGTTTTTGACTTCCGGAAGGCCTCCGGGGGGCGGGGGAGGGTGTTTTCGCCCTCCCCAGGCTCCAAGGAAGCCTCTGGAGCCTGGGGAGGGCGAAAAAACGGGCCTACCAGGCCCACCGGAAGTTGGGAAATGGGCCATTTCCGGCCTCCAGTGGGACTTCGGCGGTGCGGGGGAGGCCGTTTTTGCCCTCCCCAGGGATTGAATTATGGGTGTGGGCACTCGCACAGGCGCGATAGCTCGTGCGCATGCGCTTTCGGCACCCGAGGAAAAAAAGGTTCGCCATCAGTGCCCTAAGGACTCAGGGCAGCATACAGCATTTTAAAGAAAACAGCATTTTAAAGAACACAGGCAAAATCTGTTGCCTGCTCTCAGAAGAAAGTATATATCTATCCATACCCATACATAACATGATGTGGATCATGCCATTGCTTAGTTCATCTCACATTCCTTCCAATATGCCATGTTCCCTGGGTCTCCCCCCCCCCCATTTGGTGAATTAGATATGCTTCTTCCATTTCTTCAGTCTCAAAAGTATTCATGAATCTCCCATCTGAAATATGCTGGTCTATACAGTTGATGTAACATTTGACTGTAATTGTTGTGCTTTTTGTGCTTTTTCCAGATAGTTAACTGCTTCATTCTGGTTTTGGTTTTTTAAAAATGATTTTGCCATCCATTTCCCTCACCTTCTGGAGCTACTTCAGGTTGTCTGCTTCAAGAGATGGCTGGTGAGAAATGCACAAAGAACCCTAGCTGGGTCTCTCAAACTGAGTCTATAAAAACAGTTAGATGGGACCTGTGTGGCTGTATGTAAGCTGTGTAGTACATGACTAGCAATTCTCTACGGAAGGCTGCTTTGAGTGATTTGTGGAACTGAACCTCATTGTTCCATACAGTAGAGGCCAATTTTGCTGCTGGATTTAGTACAAAATCACTCTATTTTATTTCCCGTCCCTCCTTTCTTGTTCTCCAAAGTTACCTTGAAAAGAAATATATTCAGAAAGCAGCATTTCAATTTAAAAAAACCCTCTTTTTAGAGACTATCATATGTAATTTCCTATTCACGCAGGGTGCATTTTACCCAGTTATTCTCTGGCATAAGCTAGTGAAATAAAGGGGAATTGCAAGTACCAGGTTTGGTGTCAGAAGTACCATTGATCACCTATTACGTTTCCTGCCCTCTTGCCTTTGCTACTGCCACTCCATCTTCTTGCGGGTAGATTCCATGGGACAAGTGGCAACAGGAACGAGCAGACTATGAGTAAGCCATGCAAAGGATTCCCAACATAAATATGAGCAGGGATGGTGGCAAGAAGTAGAACCAAATATGACACATTGCCAAAGAGCATTCTAAAATCTGGAATCAGCTTTGAGAGTTGCTATTCACTTTGAGTAGTGCATGCAAGATAACTAACTATCAAGTAAACAGCATTCACAGGACTATATATACATGCATTATTCAATTGATCTGTTTGATGTAAAAAAAATACTATAGCAAGGGCAAGTAAAATAAAAAAGATTCTTACTCTACCAGATTTTACAGAATTTGGCCTGGTTTATTAACCACATGCTAATAAACTAACATGTGGTTAATAAGGCAAGCTGCCATCAGTCCCTTCCTCTTTCTTGAAGCATCTAGCAGGCATAGAGTATATGTCTTGGGAGTTTCATTTTGTGCACAATAGTGATCCGTGTGTGTGTGTGTGTGTGTGTGTGTGTGTGTGTGTGTGTGTGTAAGAGGGAGGGAGGGAGAGAGAGGGAGGGAGGGAAGAAGGGAGGGAGGGAGAGGGGGAGAGAGAGAGAGCAGTCAGAGTGATGACAGCAATGCCATGGCAACATAAGCCCTGCCTCTTTTCCATGCACATGTCAATATTGCATACATACATCAAAAGATAAGAGCTTGCAGTGTGACATCGTAATTGTGGTGGAACCACTGACTGAAGGGGAGGAAGCCCTGATAAGGGGGAGTTAAAAGACATTCCAGCTTAGACTCTGTAAGTGGAAAAAGTGGCATTTGAAGTCAAGGCATTAGGTGTATATCTGTCCTTTCCCAAGGGAAGGTAGATATCTGGCTACATTCCTGTACACTGTTGTTCATCAATAAAGAAATCTCTTTGACCATTTCTTCAAGCTGTTGCTTGTTTGTAGGAGAAGAAGAGGCAGAGCCTGGGGGTGGAGTTAAGAGAGTTAAGAGATGAATCAATCAAGTCATTAGGTTCCCACAAGAGATTACATTCCCACCAGCCCCCTCTTGAATTCTGTTGACTCTTATCTACACCAATTTCATGCCGACTGTTAGTTGTCTAGATTCTTGGGTATAGGTGTGAGCAATAAATCATCTTAATTGCAACTTAATGTCTGGCCCTGATTCTTCATGCCTGACATTAGCCTGACAATAATGTTGCAGATGTCACTGCGTCCACTGAAAATTGGATCACATGGGGTGAATTGCCTTTTATCAATTTTAATGATCTCCAGATTTCTGAGTCTGCTTATCATTTAAGAGTACATTTTTGAAAACCTATAAATAAATCTTCTATTGTAAATCTTCTATTGTAAGATTTATATAGCTAGTGACCTATTGACAAACATTTCTATAATAAACCATTTATTATGTTATAAATGTATATATTATTTAGAAGCATATATTATTAAAACATAGCAGATTAAATTTGGCTGATTTTAAAAAATATGAACAAATGCTTTATTTGAGTTGAGCTTAACTGCTGGTGACTTCATGGATACATTCGTCTAGCAATCTTGCAAACAATATAAACTGGTTTTCTACTTCCTTCTTCCAGAGATATTACTTCCTAGCCTAGTCTATAATCCTGGCATTTTCTAGTAGTTCTCATTAAAGTAAGTATTATTCAAGTAATTTCTGGATAAGTGATTGACAGATTAAATTTGTCATAAATGAAACTTATAGCAAAATCATATGTTTTAAGTTTGTGTGTGTCTATGTGTGATAAAAAGCACAATACAAGGCATTCTTTTGTATGGAAAAAAATGAATGCCTCTTTTTAAATGCTTATAATTTCTACTTTTTTACAAGCACATAGATTAATAACATCCTCTGATCTGTCTAATTAGTTGGCTTCGAAGTTGTTAAGCAATTAATTGTAATTGATTAAATGTTACAGTCTTATTTCTTATGCTATAAAAATCTGTTTTGCCTCCTAGTGAAAGTCAGAGTGTAATTTTAGGAAGTTAGTATTTCTCTTGAGGTGTTTATTGTTTTCCATGAGAAAATTTACCTGGAATGATCAAAGACCAGATATGCTATTCTGTTGTTTTAAATGTTAGATATGAAGCCCTCCTACTTAAATACTGATAGCAAAAATAAACATTATTTTAATTAAAATATCAATTTTTAGAAACAAGTAACTAAACTACAATAGAATTCTAGCTCCTTTTGTGATATAGAGTTCACCAAGTTTTAGAAAATATTTTCTATTAGTTCATTTAATTCTTAAGTGAACTACATAATTCTTAAAGACTTAAATTCTTCTATAGTATTCAGGGAAAATGTATGAGTAAAGCTCTAAGAAGGAAATAGATATCTAACTGCTATGGCCCAATGCAAAATCTACTTAATTTACACCCCGTGATATTTTATGTCCTCTTGCCAAAAAGGAAAGTTTATATGCATCATTGTTTAATTAATCTATTCCATGATCAGTAATACACATTATTTTTAAGTGCCAATATTTCTTACATTTGCACTAAAATTACATTGTGGATTTTGAGCAAGTCCATAATGCTCTTGTGGACTTGGTCGCAATGGGAACAATATATAGCATTTTAATGTGACCTAGGAAATATTAGTAGAATGAACGATTCACATTTATTTAGGGGTTTTTTTCTCCCTGACTCTGGAGAAATGGACAAAATACCTGTCTGCTACATCCATACCATTTCTCCCTTTTACCTCCAACAGATAATGAGTGCTTTGCTAGCCTAATACCACAAACCTTTATTGCTCTAAACGAACTCTATTAACCTTCCTGGCAGGCAAAATAAGCTTTTCTGTCTCACTTCTTGATTTGTGGCATTTCAGAAGCTGATAGTTGGACAGTGATAAGGAAAAACTAGGAACGAAGAGCTAGGCAATCAGCTGGGTAATCTGAATTCTGGAATTATTATTTTATACCAATTATTTTAATAAGTTAGCAGGGTCCGTAACTCCTTTTACAAGGTATTCTAAAAGAAGGGCAACAAACATGTTGATAAACCTTACACCAGATGCTCTTGAGAAAAATGCAGATGTAAGTAAGCATTATGTTTGTAAAGTTAATTTGTCTTTTTATTGCTTTTAAAATAATGACTGAGAAACAGAAAAAACACCGAAGCAAAAACACCTGCTTTTTCAAAAAAAAGTAAAAACATACAGAAAGTATTTTTTAAAGTGAAAAAATACAACAAAAATATACAATATACCATGTTAAACAGTTACAGTTGTATATATAGTTATCTAATGGCATTGTTATTCAAGTACATATATACTTCTAATACAATTATGTAACTATAATTGTAACCTACTGTATTTTATATAAATGAGCCCCATATTTAGTTATTTTTATCCGTTCAAAATCTGTATCTATAGGCAATCTGCTCATAGGTGGCAAGTGTAATATGGGATTCAATCCATTGAATGAAAGGGGCCAAACATTATCTTTCATTGCTGCAGTATCAGTCTTTTGGGCATAACAAGGGCACAGAGAATCTATTTATGTTGTCTGGTTGTCAAATTCCAAGTACTAAGTAAGTAGTTCAAGATCATCTACCTTAATTTCCTACCTGTTAACGACTACTTTAATTTCGACCTCAATAACACTAGGGCTATCAATAGATACAAACTAAATATATTCCACTCTAATCTTGATTGCAGAAAATACAACTTCTGCAATAGAGTAGTAAATGTCTGGAACACTTTACCTGATCCTGTTGTTAGTTTCTCTAACCCCCATACCTTTTACCTTAAACTGTTTCCCGTGGACCTTATACGTTTCTTAAGAGGTCCCTAAGGGGGTGTGCATGAACGCACCAGCGTGCCTACCGTCCCTATCCTACTGTACCCATTTGTATGTACTCATTTTATGTGTTTATGGCTATGTTTTGCTTCTTTATATCCATTTATTTGTGCCATTTTTTCATGTGTCCTTTTTCCTTGCACTTGTTGACAAATAAATAAATAAATAAATAAATAGTTCAAAATAATATTATGATCTGAAAATTTTAGCTTTTCTCCCATTTTTATATAATCCAATATTTCCTTCCAAAAACTTGGAAGTATCATTCCAACAAAATGCTGTTTTTGAAAGTTATTTTCTATATAAACATGAGTCCAAATTTTTTAAATTATTTTTCATTGTATAAATACTAAATAGAGATCTATTGACTGTTGCTATAGAAATTAAATACTCTTCCATTATCTATGCAATATAGGGACCTCTAATTCTTTATTCCATTAATTCTTTTAGCATCTCAATATTAAATGTATTTATTGATAACAAATATTTATAAAAACTATTAGTACGTTTTTTTAGTTTCAAACTATTTAAGAAGGTGTTCTAGTATCTTGAGTGTGTCAGAAGCTGTAAATGCTGCTGGTCCAAACAATGTTGTTAACAAATATTGTAACTCTAAACATTGCCATTTAGTTACATCTGGTAGATCAGTGGTTCCCAACCTGTGGTACGTGTACCACTAATGGTACGCGAGGGCCTTCCAGGTGGTACGCGAACACTTTCGGGGTCATGAACGATTTTTAGTTAGTTATTTTTTACTTCACAAAAATGTTTACTGCCTAACACAACTGTTGCCACACGCCACCCACCTGGTCCCAGCAGCCCGAGAATCCAATTGCTGGATGCGCGGGGCCAAAAAAGGAACGGTACAATTATGGAAATAAAGTGATATCTGATCGAATTTAGTTTCTCTGGAACCAGGTGGTACGCGGCGACTGTACAGGACCTCCAAGTGGTACTCGATCACAAAAAGGTTGGGAACCACTGTGATAGATGGTATTTATCTCTTAACCCAGAGAATGTTAAAAATTCATCTTTTTAATCTGTCAATTGATCCAAAGTAAATATCCCTGCTTTCATCTAACTTTTCCATATTTTTCATCTTTTCCCCAATTGTTAAAATTGTGTTTCCCCATAAAATTAATATAGCATGGGGGGAAAAGTTGAAATATTTTTATTTCTCATTACACTCCATAATTTTCTAATTGATGTAATTGTTTCTAGAGACACTAGAGTTTTAATATTCAGTACTCAGATCCTAATATTGTCCATCTGACCTAAGGTGCTTATATAAGTACTGTATATTCCAAAGTTGCCCAATTCAGAAAAATAAACCCCAATTGTTGGCTTCTAGTATTTAGTCATTGACAATAGGTAACTATTATGATGTATTCCAGATTTGGAAGACCAGATTCTCAGAATCAAAGACCCTCATAAAATTTTTCTAAAAGAATTTATTTTTTGAAAATATTTTTCCAGGCAATATATGTTTGTAAAGTTAGTTTAAGCAGAATAATAAATTTGGTTCTAAAGTATTTTGAATTTTGGGGGGTGGGGTGGGGAGTAATCAACAAACTTTATTCAGGTGCAATAGCTGTCTCTTATATCCCAATGTGTCATCCTTCCTTAATCTGTTCTGTTACTGAAAAGCTTTTAAAACTAATTTTGCTCTTCCCATCTCTTCTGATTGGTGAATATGTGACACACAAGATAAGATAAGAGCTAAGAAAAGCCATCAGGCTATAGCAATAGCAATAGCACTTACTTATATACCGCTTCATAGTGCTTTACAGCCCTCTCTAAGCGGTTTACAGAGTTCAGCATATTGCCCCCAACAATCTGGGTCCTCATTTTACCCACCTCGAAAGGATGGAAGGCTGAGTCAACCTTGAGCCGGTGAGATTTGAACAGCTGAACTGCTGAACTAGCAGTTCAGATTGCAGTGCTGCTTTTAACCACTGCGCCACCACAGGCTACTTAAGAATTCTAAATATTCTGTTATTACACAATAATAATAATCAAAGCTATCCAATTTATATCGCAGTTTGCTTGTGAGTAGCCACCTGATGGGATGAAAACCTGTTTTCAGGACCAAGGGGTTAAGTGAAATCCAGAGCCAGACTGAAAAAGAAACTCAAGGTCAGATCTAAAAAACAAATCAAAAAGTGTTGCAAAGAAAAAGCAGAGAATACAGGGATTTATCAACATTTAGCAATAATTGGCTCCCTAAGCAATTCATGAGGCGTCTTCTATATTTATATAATCAGCACCTATAGATGCTTATCTGTAACTGAGACCCAAATAACTTCTTCTCACTTCATAAGGACTTATTTGGATCTTAGGTACAGTACTGATTGTACTGAAGTATCTGTGGGTGCCATTGTGTGACTATAGAATTGGTGTTTTGATTTCTGTGGGCCTAACAGTTATACTATATCTATATCTATATATCTCTATCTATCTATCTATCTATCTATCTATCTATCTATCTATCTATCTATCTATCTATCTATCTATCTATCTATCTATCTATCTATCTATCTATCATCTATCTATCTATCATCTATCTATCTATCTATCTATCTATCTATCTATCTATCTATCTATCTATCTATCTATCTATCTAGGGTTTATGCTCTCATTTTGTAATGTTTACTTTTTCCTTGGTGTTTACTCACAAACAATCTAGGTCCCTTGGTTCTCAGGCCTGCCCATTGCTGCAGAGGCTATTCTTTATCAGAAATTAGTGTTTCTCCATGGTAGATGAGAGGTGAAAAAGCTCATAGAGCTGAACAGTATTGTGTTTCAACAATAATGAGCTTGATATAGCACCATTTGAGATGTTTGCTTCACTTCTTAAAAAAATGCCTTTCCTCTCCACTTGCAATTCGGCAAAGTGAAGTTCTTCACATCTGAATATGAAACTTTTCTGCTTACAGGCTGTCCTTGACTTACAACAATTCATTTAGTGACCATTCGAAGTTACAACGGCACTGAAAAAAGTGACTTATGACTGTTTTTCACACTTAGGACTACTACAGCATCCCCCTGATCACACAATCAATATTCGGATGCTTGGGAACTAGTTCATATTTATGACAGTTTGCAGTGTCCCAGGGACACCTTTTGTGACAAGGAAGGTCAGTGGGGAAGCCAGATACACTTAACAACCGTTTTACTAGTTTAACAACTGCAGTGATTCACTTGACAACTGTGGCAAGAAAGGTCGTAAAATGTAACAAATTTCACTTATAACAACTGTCTCACTTACCAGCAGAAATGTTGGGTTTAATTGTGATTGTAAGTTGAGGACTACCTATATTCAGATTGAGCAGAGGAGAATGCGATAAAGAGGCAGGGGAAGTAGAATTGCTTGATAGAAGTTCCTTTGTTCCAGAAGTGATGACTTCTGGGGAAACAAATGAGTGGAGGAAGGCTGTTTTATTAAATTCCAAAAGTTCTCCAAACTCTCTGGCAAACCCTTTCCGAAAAGTAGAATAATTTGTGTAAAATAACCCAGAAATAATCACATCCTAGTGCTGTGCCAGCCCACCCATTAACAAATGAAACATATGAAGAACAATTGCTGATATGAGGGAGACGGAGAGCAGGAAATAGCAAGGTGTGGCAGCTGGTGTATTAATGGCACCAGGCTAACTAACACTAACTCCCCTCCCTTCTTTAAACAAGGATAATAACTGTAATAAACAAAAGGAGCAATTGTAGCTGGGAGCACTGGAGAGTAAGATTAGCACTTGCCAAACGAGAGAAGCTGCCAGTCAGCAAATTAGCCTGAATAAAGGGCTCCTCTGGACATCCCATTCTCCTTCACTGTAGGATTCAGGACCCAAGAGTTAGATGCCGTGTTCTAAACTACAAAAGAGCATTCTTCATCTCTGAAGGGTTTTGTAATGAGAGCTTACGCATAATGGCCATCCTTAAGCTTTTAGCTCACAGCCAGTTCCCGTGCACTACTTCGGCTGTCATTAGCAGGCGGGCTTCCAGCCATGGTGAGTAGGATGGCAGGATAGATGCTCAGAATGTTACTAGCATTGTTCTCTTGCATCTTCTTTGCCAAGCCAACTCAAAAATTTTATGTCAGGGGTTCTGCAAGAGTAAGCACACCGCCTAGAAAGTTTAGGCAGTTTCTTGAGATTGTTCCTCTGAACTAATTACCATTTATTGACTAAGCTGTTTAATTCATTCCCAGAGGAGTAAGCAAATATTTTTTGGTGAGAATAACCAAATCAGGAAGCAACTACCACAGCTTCTCAGGAAACTCTGTTTTGAAAGGCACCACTAAGGCACCACAGGCTTGACCTGCTTCTGAAAATATAACAGAAGTCTGCCAGAATTGAGGTGCTGTAAGAGAAGATGTGCTCCCCCCTAGGAAGAACAGTAGCCTACCGATTTTCCAGTTGTTTCTCTCTGATAAGATACATTTGAGCACTGAAATGGGGGGGGCAGTGGGATGACTTAGGGGGCACTAAGAGGCAAGGGGGCGCTAAGAGGCAAGTGGGGAGGCAGGGGGACACTAAGAGGCCACTTGGAAAGCAGGAAAGCAGGAAAGCATGTCGGGGCAGCGGGGAAGGGAGGTAGCAGCCTACTCCCTTCCCCGCAGCCCTGCCATGCTTGGCGGCCTTTTAGCATGGTCCCCCATGCTAGCTTGCCTTCCGAAGTCAGCGTCTAGTCCGGCCCAGCCAGTGGGTAGGGGGGGGGGCCCTTGGTGAAAATGCAGACGCTGAGAGGGGCGGCAGAAGGGCAAGCGGATGTCCCGGGGCTGCTGCACATGCACCCGCCCTGTTTCTGCAAAGCCAGAACCCCCCCTTGCAGGGTGATCCAAAGAGGGGAGGGGGATGCTGTAGAAAAGGCTGTCTTCTACCTGTGCCGGCTCTGCGGCGCTTGGGACTCTGAAGCAGCACACTGGCTTCTCACCCGGCCACCTGCCTGCTCTCTTTGCAGATCGGCCCGGCTGACCACTGGCACCACTCTGGGAACTCGGCCTGCGGTACCGGGTTGGAAGCCAGTGGGCTCCTTTGGAGCCCCAATTCCCGTGGAGCTGGCATGGGAGGCACGGGTGGAAGGTGGCCTTTTCTACAGCATCCCCCTCCCCTCTTCAGAGGCTCTGTCTTTGTAGAAATGGGGCAGGCAGTTTGTATGGAGGATTGGCGGGGGGATGCGCGGCCCTCCAGGATGGAGAGTGGGGCAAGAGAAGGCACAATAGGCTGCGCTGCCCCGGCCTTGCTCAACAGTGCTTCTTCCAGCCCATCCGCCCCACAGCACTGTGAACGAGACAATCGGCCATGCCTCCCCACCCGGCCTTCCTCGCTGGGCGCTGCTGCACCAGCGGCTCCACCCTGCCCAGCTCCCCTCATCGCCACTTCCCACGAAATTCCCGGGAGACAGCTGGAGCGAGGGGTGGGCTGGAGCGTGGTTGCTGCCTCCGTCGCCCCTCTCGCCTTACCGGCTTCAGCTCCAGGACCTTCGCGGGCCGGGAAATGTCGGGAGCTCTGCCAGCCTCAGGGGTCCAACAGAAGAGAGAAAGAAAAGAAAGAAAAGGAAGGAAGGAAGGAAGGAAGGAAGGAAGGAAGGAAGGAAGGAAGGAAGGAAGGAAGACAGAAAGAAATAAAAAGAAAGAAAGATGGAAGGAAGGAAGGAAGGAAGGAAGGAAGGAAAAAGAAAGAAAGAAAGAGAGAGAGAGAGAAAGAGAAAAAGAAAGAAAGGAAAGAAAAGAAAGAAAGAAAGAAAGAAAGAAAGAAAGAAAGAAAGAAAGAAAGAAAGAAAGAAAGAAAGAAGAAGATGGTAGGAAGGAAGACAGAAAGAAAGAAAGATGGTAGGTAGAAAGGAAGACAGAAAGAAAGAAAGAAAAAGAAGGAAGGAAGGAAGGAAGGAAGGAAGGAAGGAAGGAAGACAAAAAAGAGAAAGAGAAAGAAGGAAGGAAGGAAGGAAGGCAGAAAGAAAGAAAGAAAGAAAGAAAGAAAGAAAGAAAGAAAGAAAGAAAGAAAGAAAGAAAGAAAGAAAGAAAGAAAGAGACTTATGACCACAATTGAGCCCAAAATTTTGGCTGCTAAGCAAGAGCGTTGTTAAGTGAGTTTCACCGCATTTTACAAGTTGGCCACACCCACCCAGTCACCTGACCACCAAGCCACGCCCACCTGAAGGGATGGGAGTGGGGGGCACTGAGCATGAGTGCCCCCCACTCCCCCGGGAGTCCCCCAGGAGTTGGGCGGCATAGAAATCCATTTAAATAAAATAAATAAATAATAAATAAATGAGTTTGTAGCACCAATGGGGCGATGGACTGAAAAGGTTTGGGAACCACTGCACTAGACCAAACTGGCTCTCCTGTTTGTTTGTCCAATTTGTCTGTTTGTGATTGATAACAACTTCCCACATGAAGCAGCACACATGAACTTATTCAAACAGGCATGTGCTAAATCTTTCCCCATATGTGCAGATGCCAGAAGTGAAAACCCTACATCATTTTTTTAAAAGTGTTTCTCCAGCATAACAGTTGAGAAAGAGACAGATGAATGAGCACAAGTATACTTCTGTTGACTTGAATAAAAAGGTGTGTTTCCCACCATCTGTTCTACAATTATGATACCTCGGGAAGAAGGAAAACTGAAACAGAATCCATATTCTCCGATTTGGCATCCCATTCCAAAGGAAGTGCAGCAATATTGTCTGTTATGACAAATGAGATACAGGGATGAGTTGCTTTCAAGTAAGAATTTTCCTGGGCAATCAGCCGGGCATAATTATTTCACAGAGTTTTAAAAACTGTCTGTCTCAAGCCCTGTTGTTCTTTTTGTTTGTTTTTATTCCTCCCCCCTCCTTTTTTTTTAAATTTACCATCTGTTAGAATTCAGTGTTGCTTGTATCTATTGACCCCTGGAGAATAATTGTAGGGACAGTTGGCAGAAGGGTCTTGTACCTCTTTCCCTTGTATGGGAGCCTTTCTTTGCATGTCTCTGTGTAACAAGCATTCTGCTGAGTATAATATTCTCAGAGCTTTCATCACTTTTTTCCTGTCTCGATTCAGTTCTCTTTTGATTCTGATCAGTCTGGTTGGGATTATAAGTGCTATTGCTATTCCAATTCTTGCTCTTCATCCATAGTAGAGAAAAGCAAGGATCCAATCTCAGTCGGTCATCTGAACCAGAGGTTTATTCTTCCAAACATTCAGACTCTTGCTGGAGCCCATCCTCAGTGAACTTCTTTGTCTCCAAAATGTTCTCCACGCATCCTGCATCATTATCCTGGGACGTGTATATTTGCCTTCATTCGGAGAAGAGAAGCTTCCGATACTTAGTTGCAGAAAGGCAGAATAACTTTGATTTCTTATCATCAGGTGATTTCATAACTAACACCTTGATTTTCTTTGATGCAAGCACCAGTCCCAGACATTTTTTTTTAATTTATATCCCTCCCTTTAGAGTTCCTCACCCATACTCTCTCTCCGCTGTGTAACACTGCTGTTCCATACCACAAATAGACCATTAAAGGGAAAATGATGGCATGGTTACAGAATACCTTTTGATTATTAGAATACTAGATACCCTGCATCTGAAAGCATCCTTAGCCCCGGGTCCATTAAAAAAAAACCATTTTTATATTGATTCTGAGCATCATCTGAGTTGCACATCGCTCTCTCCTGATGGGCTGGTATATTTATTTCTACCTCTGGCAAATTTGGTATCTAAATGTGGCAACATTATGAATGACACAAAATCTATTTTGGAAATGTGCAAAAGGAATGGGTTATTGTTAATCTTCTCTGGGGTCTCATATTCTAGCCTTGTTGAATCAAGGCACTTAGCACAGAGCAATGTATTAAATGTTATAATAATAATATTGCCAGGTCAATAATATAAGACCCCCAGTGACCAAGCTTCACAGTTCATTAGTTTGCAACTCGATTAGCACAGAAATGCACTTGATTCTATTGCTTCGATTTAGATCCTGAAGAAACAGTGAAGGGTTATCTGTGACAACATGCTGAGAAAATCCAGCAGGCATGAATCCCTTCAAAACATAGATTGTAGCTTGCTTCTTCCCATAGCACAGGTAGAAATGGGTACCTTTTTTTTCCTTTAAAAAAGTGTATAATTTAGACAAAGCAAGAGACGCCCATTGATTCCCACTGAATTATTCTATTGATTTAAAAAATGAGTCAAACTGTGTGTGTGCGCGCGCACGCATGCGTGCCATTCTGGATGTGTGCTCAAACATAACCTTGGAAGTGTACAAATTAAAAACTTAGTTGTTTTCTTTTCTAAACCCGCACCTGAAATATGGTTTTTAAATAGATATATATTTAGATACTGCTTCTGAAATACTACCAAGCAGTTTCTCTCCCCCTCTCTCTCTCCCTCCCTCCCTCCCATCCATCCATCCTTTTATCTGTCTGTCTGTCTATCTATATCTATATCTATCTATCTATCTATCTATCTATCTATCTATCTATCTATCTATCTATCTATCTATCTATCTATCTATCTATCTATCTATCTATCTATCTATATCTATATCCAGGGGTGGGTTCCTAATTTTTTTACTACCACTCTGTGGGCATGGCTTATTTTGTGGGTGTGGCTTGCTGGCCATGTGACTGGGTGGGCGTGGCTTCTCGGACTGCTGAAGGGAGGGAACTGAGATAGGTCCTGCCGCCCGTTCTTTCAGCATCTCACACACTCCCTCAGCCATCCTCCCCTGCTTGGACTCACTGTGGGGTAGGAAGGCAGCGCATGAGCAGTGCCGGAAGTTCGGCTTCTGGGCATGCGCAGAAGAATTTTTTTAAAAAAAAATGGCGGCACCCAGGCACCGGCAACCGACCGCACCTGTACGTCGCCAGCAGGCCACTACTGGTGCTATAGAGTGGACCGCACCTGTAGGAACCCACCACTCTCTCTCTCTCTCTCTCTCTCTCTCTCTCTCTCTCTCTCTCTCTCTCTCTCTCTCTCTCTCTCTCTCTCTCTCTCTCTCTCTCTCTCTCTCTCTCTCTCTCTATATATATATATATATATATATATATATATATATATATATATATATATATATATATATATATATCAGAGTTTGCTCCTTATTGTTCTATATATACGTTTGTGTAGAGCCGAGTGGCTAGTACGAGACCCACTATAAATACTATGCAACCAAGAAATGAAGCTGTGTATATTATTTGTAGGAATCAGACAGCTGTAAAGAATATATTGAAGCAATCTATAAGGTGGAACAAAGTGAGACAACAAATTTGAGATTATAATATTTGGCTTCATTTTGCACCGGGTGAGCTGTCAAAATTATGGATGCCAAATGTGATATTAAAGCTTTCCTATGTCCTGGCTTCCTCCACGGTAGAAGAGGGAAGGAATGGGAGCCCCGTGAATAGATACATATACAGCATCATGGTCTAGATCTTTTTCACCTGCCCCTGACTTTATCCCTTTATCAGATTCATTCTAGGATATGAGAATTTTAGCCTTATCTGCCTTTATTATTTTCCTTGTAATGTAATAGTGAGGTAATGTTGGTGTTTAATTCTGTCCCTTTTTATACTTTTTGTCCATCTCACAAATCTTGTACAACTGACTTGCTGGAAATTCAGCTGGAGGAAAGACTAACAAGTACTGTGAAATAGCTTAAATTTGGAACTGCTGGTTCTTTCTGCTTGAGTGAATTACAAAAGAGTTCTGATGATACAACGTTTACTGTATTATTTGCAGATCATGCTGTTTACCTCCAAAAAGATGCCTAATATTCTGATACTGTTTTGCCCCAGGCTTCTCCTTCTTTGAAAAGCAGTCCTTTTGTGCCTTCAGAATTGCAGATTTCTCTCAGATTTCAGAGTGGTTTGCCACTGCCTGCTTCTTATGGCTGACAGAGAATGTCTGGCCCAAGGTACCTACCCATCTGGCTTTGGGCCTAAGGTGGCACTAGAACTCATGGTCTCCCTGTTTCTAGCTTGGTGTCTTAACTATCACACCAGATTGGCCCGTCTTTCCTCTTGACTGTGTCATTACTGATGTTAGATTTCATTGTCAGAAGAGGCATTTTGCTCTCTTGTCTAATTTTTTAAAAATAGTAGCAGTTTCAAAATGTTCTATTTTTAACTTTTGGTTTCCACAAACATGTGATGGATTAAAATATAGTACAATTAAAATTAAGATTTATACAAAATCAAATTCTTAATATTTTTTTCTTAATATGATTTTGGCCTCTGCCGCTACCTTTGTCCTCTGTACTCCCTCTGAGTCTCACAGCCAGCAGCTCCTCCCACCAGCCTCTGGGAAGTTAAAATGCAATGGAGGCAGTTTCACTCTACCTTTGTCCTCTGTACTCCCTCTGAGTCTCCCCCACTCTTTTTAAAGAAGATGTTGGATAACCATTTGTCTGAAGTGGTGTAGGGTTTCCTGCCTGAGCGGGGGGTTGGACTAGAAGACCTCCAAGGTCCCTTCCAACTCTGTTATTCTATTTTAAAAAATTGAATCTCTCCGTTAGCTACTAACACAGATCTCCATGTTACCGTTGTCTCTATTCCAGCAATAAGTATACACAGTTTTATTGACAAAAAAGATTTTGCACCAAGTTCACGCCACAATAGTTTTCACCATAGCAGGAACTGACTTTCTAATTATTTATCACTGCAGCCTAGTCATCAACCAATATTTTGGGGATATTTTGGAAGGATTTGTTTTAGAAGCCTGTCTTAGTTGCAGAATCTACTGAACTGAACATAATGGAAACAAAGACAGAATAATCAAAGTACTCAGTTGCACACTAGCCATTTTATGAAACTTACCTACATTTAAGGGGGTGGTGTGATAGCTCAGTGGTTAAGATGCTAGGCTTGTCAGCTGGAAAGCTGGCAGCCCAGGTTCTAGATCCAAGTACCATATGATGGGGTGAGCTCCTGTTCTCACCCCAGCTCCTGCCAATCTAGCATACAATGCAAGTAGATAAATAGGTACCCCTTTGGTGGGAAGATGACCCCACTCTGTGTTGTCATGCTGGCCACATGACAATGGAAATCTCTTCGGACAGTGCTGGCTCACCGCCCCTTATAGTCAGCAATGACTAGAAGAATATAAAATCTGCAGGGACTCCTTTACCTTTAGCTACATTTAAAGAGTGACATAATGAATCAGGAATAAATTGCAAAAACCAAAAGGGCGGGAGATATTGGGGTCCAGGTCAGTGGTGAAATCCAATTTTTTTACTAGCAGTTCTGTAGGCGTGGCTTGGTAGGCATGGTGTGTCTTGGTGGGCGTGTCTTGGTGGGCGTGGCAGGGGAAGGGTACTGCAAAATCGCCATTCCCACCCCACTCCAGGGGAAGGATAATGCAAAATCCTCATTCCCTCCCCACTCCTGGGGGAAGGATATTGTAAAATCTCCATTCCCACCCCACTCTGGGGCCAGCCAGAGGTGGTATTTGCCGGTTCTCCGAACTACTCCAAGTTTCCGCTGCCGGTTCTCCAGAACCTGTCAGAACCTGCTGGATTTCACCCCTGGCTCCAGGTAGTGCAACACTTTCCATAAGCAACAACCAGAAGCACCAACACTGTGGAATGTTTTGATACCAAATCAAGATGTCTCATAGCTCCAGACATTCTAAATTGTTTTTATTGCCTCTATTTTCAGTGTTACATTTCATTGCTTCTAAGGTTTTGATGATTATATTGTTTTATTACATTGATTTTTTTTATTGTGTACTTCTTGGGAATCTGTTGAGATGAAGAGTGTTTTAGAAATGCTTAAAATGAATCAATACCTTTATTTAATATTAGGGATTCATCTTCAGAAAAGCCAGATATACCAAAGGGCTTACTATTCTGTGCTATACCACAAACTTCAAAAAGGGGCAAGGATGGGTCATGGTCACCTGTAAAACATATATATTGCATGGCTTAATTACAAGATCTGTGGATAGCAACGCTGAAATAGCTTGAATAGCTTCAGCCACTTGGAAGAGATAGTACAGGGCAAGGCAAACAACAGCCCAGCTAACATGATTGATTTTTTTAAAAAAATAAAATGGTTTCTTTCTATTCATGCTGGATGTCCATAAAATACTAACATAAAGAAAATGTAGCACATCTAGGAATGAAAGTAAAAGAGAAATTATTATTGATCACACAACCTATACAGGTAGCCCTAGACTAACAATTGTAATTGGGCCCAGAATTATAGTTGCAGGTTGTTGCAGTTATTAAGTGGGTCACCACGTGTCCACACCCAATTTTACAACTTTTGTGGCAGTTGTTAAGTGAACACCATGGTGATTAAGCAAACAACAGGGTTCTTAAGTAACCATTTTCACCAACAGGCATTTTTTTGTGTGCCAGAAAATGTATTTAAACATTGGAAACTGACCAAAATAAAATGCTAAAAGTTGCTGATACATGATTGTGACTTGCTGCAAATGACCATAAATGATAACTAATTGCCAAGTATCCAAATGTGATCATGAGATTACTGAGGTGTAGCAGTCAGAACTTTGAAAAAAAAGGGTCTTAAGTAGCTGTGGGAAGCTCCATCGTAACTTATTCAGTATATATTCAGATGTTGTTCTCAGTTGCGATGTCTGGATTTGGATTTGCTCCTCTGATACAAAGGAGACAGCACTAAATATAGCAAAGCATATACTGTTTCATATTGAAGAAGTGTGAAAGCACAGAATTTTAAGTCCCTCCAATGTTTCTGTTGTGATATGTTTCCATTTGTGATGACATATGTTCCCTGACAATCTGTATATTATGTATATAATTGGAATTGTATGCCCTACTTTCATATACTATATTCACTCTAGTATCTTAATTAGATAATCTAAGATTCCAAGAAATCTCCTCCACCAAGGCGTCTAGCAATTGGAGTCTTCAGTCTCTAATTCCTATACTACCAATTCGGCTAGTAGGCCAAGTTTGGTAGGAGGCAGAGGAGATGTCAAGCTACAACATAGCCCAATCTAGTTGGAGCCCTCCTTTAAAACTCTATGCTGCTTAATCTGGTAGGAGCTTCAAATACTTCCATTATGTGCTACTGCTTCAAGCTATCTGAGGTTTCCAAGAGAAAATCATCCTTTGTACTGCTCTTTTAGGAGGTCTTCTCATGCTATTGCTCTGTTACTTTTCTCAGTGGAATGGAGAAGAGTGGATAAAAGTGACTCCGTTTTCAGTCACTGCTTTAAGATGCCTTGCACAGCTTCCAAAGTTTTTGGCTTTTGCCTTTCACAGTGAAAGTGCTCACCCACCAGGAAGTTTCATAAGTACAATGAAGAGAGGGAGAGAGAACATGGGGTGAGGAAGAATGAAAATGGCTGAGAGAGTGGAGTTAAGTTTGGAGATACCGGTTGAGAGACAGAAAGAGAGAGAGTGTATTTGCTTCAAAAAGCATGCCAAGTGTTGAAAAATGAAATAAACATTTACTGATGTTTGCATATGTTCTGTTGCAATTCCTCACTCATAAAAGGTATCAGCATACATTTAGAAATGTGTGTTCTGCAAGAAAATACTTTTTAAAAATATGCATGCAAATAGATATTGAAATGCAAATATATGTGTGGATTATGAAAACCCACCCATGTATTTGCAGAATAATGAGAAACCAAGGCAGAATTGATTTATAGGGAAAATATTTGTATAAGTGACTGACTGTAGATATAAAATGGATCTGATTAACCAGTCCCTCAATAAATTATATAGAGAATTATATGGACATGTACACACTGCCAGAGCAGTGGGGGAGCCTTGTTTTTTCCCCTTTGCATTCAGAACTTCTCTGTGTACTCTACAGAGAGCATCTACTGAATGCGTGTAGAATGAGGCTTGACATCCTAGTCCCCTTCCATCACCTTCAACCTTCATTGTACACGGGTTATATAGAGCACAAGCAATTATGAGAAAGAGCTCTCTCTTAATTGCTTAACTGGAAAATGAACTAGGGCACATTAGCTTGATGAGATTTTTGACCCATAAAGCAGATGGTGACCATTGGTAATCAGCTTTTATCCTGAACGTTTTCATAATTCTGCAATTGATAATTGAGCAAAATTCTCTGAAATCTCTCTCAAATACCTGAGAACTCTCACGAATGGGTCAGTGAAGATCAAAAGATGTCCTTGGAACCCACAGAGTAGGTCCTCTCTCGTCTCACATGCCCTACATTTTATTTACAAATTCTCACAACTGCATTCTGTTCTTCTGAATGGAAGAACAGCTGATTGAAACAACTCGTGCAAACACAAATGATTCCCTAATTGCTTAAGAAAAACAGTAAAAGACAAGAAATAGACTCAGAAACTTGATATGTATTCGTTGGGTCAAGGTATCCTGTTAGACATTGTTTTAGCTTACGATTCCAAAGAGACATTTGTAGAATTCAGAGCATCTTTTTTGGAAGATGTCATTTGTTATGCATGTTTAGAGTCTGGTTCTCTGGATTTGCACATATACAGTTGTGTTCAGATTGTGGCTATCTTGTTTAGTGATTATTCACAGTTATGACCGTGATGAAAAAGCAACTTTGCAATCAAATCCCCACATTTATGACCTTCACAGCTCGGTAAAGCAAAGGAAATGTGAAGTAAGATTGTAAGCATTATTTGTAAGCATTAAAGACAATAAAGCATTATCTTTATTTATTAATAAGCAGGAAGAATATGCCACTCTCACTGGTGCTGATTATGTTATCTAGTTGGGCAATGAAATATCAGCAAGCAAACAAGCAAACTCAGCGAGCACTAAGGATTCCACATGTTTCTGTTTCAAATGATCTAGTACTTTGAAACTGAAATCCACAGTAGCATGCTTAGTTTTAGCAGATTTCAGGTTTGAGGCCTTTTCTTGTTCACATGCGCATGCAGGCCCAAGCTCTTATGTAAACTGGCAATACATTTAAGAACTCTATCCCCTTTCTGGCATTAAAGCAAAAATGTAACAACTGTAGGAACAAAACTATCAGCGCAATGGGGGGGGGGTCTATATTCCCATAGAAGGTTGTACTTTAAAAGAAAAATACCATTGTGGACAAGGGATAACATGGCCTCAGGAGCCCGCTTTGATCATAACAGCCGAAAACTGATGTCACAATGTGCTGCCACTCTGAAGAAGGATGTGTAAATATATGATATAAGACATAAAATTAAACTTAATGCCATTAGAAAGAAACAAGCAATTCTCCTAAATTCTCCAAAACCTCAGGTTCCAGCCCAATCTGACATAGCTTTAGCCACTTTGTAATATTTTCTCACTTAAAACAGCACTAAATTCTAACTGTGTTCCCCCCCCCCCGGGTCAACCAAAAGGGTAGCAATCCCCATAATATAGATTTTTCCCTATCGACACAGGACAATAGGACAGTGAAGTCTCCTAAACAACCCCATTTCCATCGGTCTGAATATCAGTAGGATAATAATTATTTCTCATAGCCAAGCTCTCAGATTTTATAGTCAGGAATGAACTACCCAACCTAGCTCAAAAGTAATTGGGGAACTATAGCTATGCAATATTTATTGAAGAAAGTAGGAAGCTTGAAACAAACCCCTTTTCTAGATGACTGTCCCATTTTGTCTGTGTCCTTCCAGTGCACTAAACTGGACACAATATTCTAATAATGATCATTCTGACCAATGCAAAACAGAGAGGAACAATGGTTTCTGCTGATTTGTGTGTCGTACAATGCACAGCCTGCAACAGAGCCCTGTGCTACACTATACCTTTCAGCTTGACATGGAGCCACTGGCATATATTAATTGGGTATGACTACACAACCAGCGATAGATCTAGGCGTGCTCAACACTACCCATTCTGACTAGTGATATCTTCCAAGTGGCCTTCAAGGACAGCCCCATGTAGAGAACAGAGCAGTAGCCCACTCTTGGGGTAATTAAGGCATGAGTGACTCCAGTCTAGGATCAGGCACAACTGATACATTTGATTAATTTGTGCGAAAGCTGTCTTGAACATAGCTGCCACCTGCTCTTCAAGCAGGGGCTGCAACTCCAAGATGAGCCCCACATTTTATACCAGTCTTGTGTGGGCAAATGCAACCCCATCCAAGACTGAAGATGAAATGTCCCAACTCGGAATTAGCCCCCCAACACCACTCTGTTTTCACAGGATTGAATATAAGTCTGTTCCTCTTCATCTCTCTCCAAAACTCAGAATTCTTCTCACTAACTAAACCTTTATTTTACAGACGAGACAGTTATTGACAAAGACGTTAGTACTTTGAAAAACACTTAGTACTTTGTGAAGTTACTTACTTGATCAATACTCAGCCGTGGCATAACCAACTGCCTAGCAGATTTCAGATTAGGGATGCATGACTAACAAGAGCCGTGGGATCACTTGCCACAGAGATTATTACAGAAGATCAGTGGTTTCTTTACAGTATCCACTGAAGGCATACAGTATTCCACAAGAATATAACAAAGACTGTTTTCTGTTGTTGCTGGTTGATATATCAGGGGGAAAATTCTCTTGTAATTATATATCATTAACTATTGGTCTTCTGCATCAGTTTTCTCTTATGCAGTGTTTATCAAAAGCATGCAACAAGGAAAAGGTCCAATGGACAAAGAAAAATGATGCCCAAGAGAGGGAATGAATTCTAAAAGTACATAATTATTCTTTGCTCCAGTGATTTAGGCAGAAAAAGCATGGTGGAAATTGCCCCATATGGATCTTCCTTCTAGCATGAGTTTGCTTCAGTCTCTGTATCATACAGGGGTGGGTTCTAACTTACCTTGCTGCCGGTTTGCTTCCTCCTGCGCCGCATGGGCGTGCCATGTGGACAAGCACACATGCGCAGTGCCCCAAAATCCAAAAAAATAAATTAAAAAAGCCAAAAACCAGATGGCGACCACATGCACAATGCCGGAAACTCGGCTTCTGCGCATGCTCAAAAGAAAAGAATTTTTTTTAAAAAAAAAATTCAAAACATTCAAAAAAAAGATGGCGGCGCCCACGGACCAGCACCGACTGAACCGGGTTGGTGACATCATCATGATGTCACCAGCGGGTCACTACCAGTTCGGGTGAACCAGGAGGAACCCAGCCCTGGTATCATAGGAAAGGAAAACATGCCAAAGAGCTTTTATTCATTTTGGAAATTAAAGCGTGTCAGCAACCAAAGGATTAACTTGAGAAACCAGCTTTTTTTGAGGATCTGTGAAACATCTCGTGTATTTCCCTGAGAGGCAATTCCAAATTATTCTGTTTAAAATGTTCAGCAGAATCACTGGCCAGCTGGGCTTGGGAAGAATATTTTGGTGTGTTTTATATCAGTTGCTGAAAACTTCCTTTTTACTCATGTTCAAAAATTGCATTGATTTGGTTAGTTTCCATTTGCATCAGACACGCTTTCAGCCAGAAAGTGGACTTGTTGGCATTGATGGTGATCTGAACTGAGAGAGAAGAGTGGTCCAAAAGGGGAGAATCCACTCTGGCCTCAGCAGAAGAACACATAGAAAATCCTCCTTTCTTACGAATGTGCATAATTTTATTTTAAATAGGTTACATTAGAGTAGTATATCTTTTAAAAAACAGTAAAACAATAAAAATGTGGCAGTTTTACTTTTGCTCCAGTTCCAGCAACTGATCAAATAGGTGATATTCTAACTGGATTAAAACATGGTGTTCTTTTGGAAAAGACAAATTTTGTAGATTAGTTGCTGTCTTCTTTTTTTTTTTTTAATCTCAGGTTTTTTTGACCCACATATTATCCCCACCTTGCTGGCCTTCCGAAAAGCCATTAAGACATGGCTTTTCCTGCAGGCGGGGTGATTTTGAGACAACTTTCCCCCATTTATGCATGGTTTTGTATGTCTTTTTAAACTCTTTTTAAATTGTTTTTAATAATTTTATTGTTTAGTTGTTCCTTAAAATGTTGTACGCCGCCCTGAGTCCTCAGGGAGTAGGGCAGCATAGAAGAACAATAAATATAAAAAATAAAAAATATATAAAAAAATAAAAAATAAAAAAAAATAAAAAAAATAAAAAATAAAAAATAAAAAATAAATAAATAAATAAATAAATAAATATAGATTGGATCTATTTATTTATTTATTGCTTCAGCTTCTATACTGCTCCAATTTCATATAAGATAATTAGAATTGAACAAATCATAATGTCTGTGGCATAACTGCAAACAAAAGGAAAGTATATTGCACTTTGTTTAATGAACGAGAAAGAGAAAGCAGAAGAAGGGATGGCGGCAGATTTAGGTTGCCATGGCAATTTAGAGGGATTTATTTCCAATGCAGATGTTGCAGTTTTACTCGGATAAATATACCATGCCTTTATTTTTATGAAGTTCTTATGACATCCTAGCTTTCTGATACTTTTTCTTTCCTTTATCACTTAAAAGTTGAAAGACAATCATATAGATTAGATTCTATATATTTGAGTGTTTTTGTAAGTTTTTTTTTTAAGTTACTGCCTGTGAATTCTGAATCATTTTTTAATTAATTCAATTTTGATGCGGTCTGACTCCAGCTGATTCTGGGTGGTGTTAGCTCTGATCCTCCTTAATCCTAGATTTGGGGCTCTAGAACAGGAGGCTCAGAGTGGATTTTCTTAGGTGGAGAATGAAAAATAAAGATGAGAATGTGTGAGAAAAATATTAAGCCACATGGCTGCCGAATAATAATAACTTTCACCTACCTACCTAGTATAAAATTAAGTTCTGACAAACTGACGGCTGGCTTGGGAGCATTGAATGTGCCCCACTCAATAAACCTTTAATGGCCTTCTCTGATCTGCTGCATCATATAAATTAATTATTTTTATTCTCTAAATCTCTCCTTATCCCTCATTGATATACTTGATGCAATAAATTTGTAGGGAGGTCATGGAACTGGATGTTTAGCATGCCACAGATTGCGTGTTTCATTTGGCTGAATTGGCCATCTACCTTGCTGTGGTATTTTCCCTTCCTTAAAGTGTCTAAGAGCCCCTTTGTTTTCATTTCATCATTGAAATGAGATTTGCTGTCTAAAGTATGAACATGTCAGGTTGCCTGTATATTGCATGAAGCCGACTTCTGCTGACAAAATGGCTGACTTTTCAAAGTAGTTGTGCTACAAAGCAATTTTATGACTCCATTTCATGTTTCTGCATGGTTTTGCATTCTATATGAAGCACATCTCTAAATCTTTCCTAGTTTTTCCCCACTGAGAGTGGGACACATTTTGGTTCTGATTACACTGGCATATCTACTCCTTCCTCCTAGAAAAATGGTTCCTTAATATTTTGCTGCATCACTGGTTGGTACTACAGTATCCATGAATACCAGCAGGTCATCCAAGTTTTTATTTTTTTAAATATCAAGAACAGCTCATGAACTTCATTAAAACTCCCAAATGTGAAAATTTGAGTCTGTGCATGCCTATTTGTAATTTTTATGCATATACATTCCTTTCCCAAAATTGCAAAGGGTCTAAAAATCAGCTAAACCAGATCCATATAAACTTTTCTTTCTTTCCTCAACTCCACTACTAGTCCACTGTGAGGGTCCTTTGCTTTACAAGGACTGGATACACCACAGTATAGCAAATCTGTGCAGAATAATTTATTACAACATACCCCTTCCCCAACAACAGGCTTATTGCTCTGGGTCAACCCCACCCTTCTAGTCTTTGCAAAGTAATGTTACAGCATAACTGACTCTGTGCAACTAAGTGCTTTGTACACTTTCAATACTCAGTTCACACTAAAAGTCTGAAAGCAACATGCAGCCTTTGCCTGATTCCAAACGTTCTTGCATTAGTTGCTTCAGTGAGGTTGTTCCTTTTTTACTTTGCTTCATTGTGGTTGTTCCATTTTTGTTACTCTGCTCCCAGCAAAGCTACAAGCAGGATTCCCACCAGGATATGTTGCTCACCACAGCTTGTGATTCTGGCAGTTGAATGAAAGTGTAATGCTTGTAATAGCGGCTAATCTGTAGATGTCGTCTCCACTTCCTCTTCTGCAGGCTGTATGCTTTCACTTTTCCTGCTATGCTCCCCTCTTCCCACTCTGTTGTAGCATTTGTAAGCTTCAAAGATTGGGTGGGTGAGGCTGCCTTTGGACATCAGCTCACCTTTGAAAAACCCAGGGTGTAGCCAAGCATCAGGGACACCAGCTTGGATCCCCAAGAGCAGAAGTGGGCAATTAATTTTCCCAAAGGCCCACATGAGAAACTGGGACTGTTGTGGAGGACCAAACCAATACCTGCACTTTGACTGAGGTAGTGGTGGGTGACTGAGCCTGGGTCCCCTCACACCATGAGTGCACTACCTCCTCAGGCTGCTCCAGATTAGAAATGAACACTG
Source organism: Diadophis punctatus similis (assembly GCA_023053685.1). Classification (NCBI taxonomy): domain Eukaryota; kingdom Metazoa; phylum Chordata; class Lepidosauria; order Squamata; family Dipsadidae; genus Diadophis; species Diadophis punctatus. Next base: position 189,473,977 of record JALIGW010000002.1, on the reverse strand, counting down.
TGCAGACACAAAAAAACACAGTCTTTCCTCACCTCACCCCACCCCACAGTCCTGCCAACTGAAGGAGCACATGTTGACGGCACAGAGACAGACTCAACTTGGCTTCTTCTACATCCCTTGCAGCACACTTATTTACATTTGATTCTAATTTCTAGTTGACCTCACGCTGGCCAGACAGGGATAGACAAAGGCCAGATATGGCCCAGGGTCCATAAAATGCCGAGGTCTGCTCAAGAATGCAGTTCTGAGGGAATCAAGGAATGTTTGAGGGAAGTTAGGGATGCTTGTCTGCCTCACTGTAGCTGCTTTGAAAAGAGCAGACAGCAAGCCCAACTTCACTCCCTCACCAAAAATATTAGCATCATATACTGAGCCTTGCTCTACAGTGGGAGTATCAGCTCCTAAAGATAATATACTTCTAATTCTCCACGCAATCCTCTTTTCATATGGAGGAAGCGAAGAGATGAAAATAATATTTCTTACATTGGCCTATAGTGTCCTAATTGCTTAGTGGTTGCCACGTGCTGCGTTGATTCATACCAAAGTTCGGAATAGTGTTTATCGTGTGCATATAAATGTGTTGGCGTCTGCGTACAAATATTTTGTCAAAGTGTTTGCTTTCTCCTGGCACATGCTGGCTCTGTTTATATTCAGAGCCATATGGTTATTAGGGATGATTTTTTTCATGATGTGCCCAAAAGTAAATAATTGTTAACTTCCTCAAGATGAAAAAAAATCTGGTTTCCCATGCCTTTAGAGTTCATTATTCTTGCATCAGAGATGGAAAAGGCATGCATCTGAGATAAGTTCTGCTCCTGAAAATGGGTGGCTGTGCTGACGGAGTAATCTATCTCCTCTCTGTTCCATGAAGGAAACACCTGGTGAATTGCTGATACCAAATAAGGACCATTCTATGAACTAGGTCCATGTGCTCAGCTGCTGTGTGTTTTAGAATTTTCCATATACTGTGAGACAGAAGTGTAATTCACTAGATTCCTGTATGTTCTCCTCAAGCAGCCTTCTTATAGGTTTTCCAGAGGGAAAGTACCAGAGGCACTTTTATTGAATTCATCATCTTTTGATCTTGTATTGCCACTCCTTTCTTTAGAATAGCTGTGCTGAAGGAGAAATAACATAGCATAGCATAGAAGCCCTGTTTCCCCAAAAATAAGCCCTAGCATGTTTTATGTGTGCACCTAATATAAGCCCTACCCCCAAAATAAGCCCTGATTAAGAGCCTGCAAGGCTGCCTGGCCACCCATTTCATCTGGTTGCTCGCCGTGCCACAGCCACAAGGTGAGGCGGGAGTGTGTGGAGATGCCCCAAACACCCCGCACTGGCTTACCTCAGGGCCCACACTGCAATCATGTGCAGCAGGAGCCCATGTGGCCACCGGCCCACTTCTTCTGCTTGCTCATGGCTGCATTAGAGCAGGAGGCCAAGTGGTGTGCTGGTGCCACAGCTGCGAGGTGAGGCATTGGGGGCATGGATGGCCTGGCTGCAGGGGCCCTGAGGTAAGTCGGTGCAGGGCACATGGGGTAGCTCCAACACCACCCCACCTCAGGGGGGACTCGGAGGTCTTTTAGTCCAACCCCTTGCTCAGAAGGGGTTAGAAAATCTTATACCATTTCAGACGAATGGTTATCCAACCTCTTCTTAAACACTTCCTGTTACGTCCTCCCCGACGCTAGCAACTGAAGAGGTTGCCGCTGATTAAAGCGGCTTACAGAGCGGGAGCGCTCAACCGCCCTGATTGGCTGCCGCGTTTGACAGCCGCTCTTAAATAGAGCTGTCAAACGCGGCTGAGGTAATTCGGCGCCTCCGGTTTCAGCTACAGTTCTTAGTTACTTGGTATTGCGGCTTTGGATTGCGAGTTTCCAAACCTCGACGACGCCCTGCTGCAGCAACTCGTTTGTGGGGTGAGAGACATTCGGCTACAGCGTCGTCTCCTTGCCCGCACAGAACTCACTTTGCCAGTCGCCCTAGACGAAGCCAGGGCAGCAGAAATGTCCACCAATTCTGCTGCCGAAATTCACCGTTTCCAGCCAACGGCGCACCAGACCCAGCAACACCATGCCGTGCACCATGAGGACATCGACCCTTTCGACCAGTCCACACCAGCCTCCTCGGTCCACCGCCTCGGAGCCGCTGCTCAACGACGCTGGCCACAACAACAACAGCAGCAGCCACTACCGCAACAGCGACAACCCCGGCAAAACAACTTCAACATGTGTGCCAGTTGCGGGGAGCCTCACCCCCGCAGCTCTTGCCGGTTCCGCACTGCCACCTGCCGCCGCTGCGGGAAGTTCGGACACCTAGCCAAAGTTTGCCGCTCGTTGGGGGCTGCCGCTGTTCCTTCAGCACCGCAACCTTTCCCTGCTCGCCCCCAAAAGCCTCCTGCTGACTATTTTCCTGTCAGGCAAACCGTTGAGGTTATGCCTGAGGAGGTTTGTCTAACTGCTGGGGGGGGGGCGGAAAAAAATCTGGTTGGAACTCAAGGTTGAGGGATCCCCTTGCGTAATGGAGGTGGACACAGGCTCCACCAAAAGCATAGTCTCCTGGGCCACCTTGCACAAACTGGTTCCTTCACTGACTGTAAACAGCCTGACCCCCTCTAGTGTCAGATTAAGGGACTGCCCCTGGTTGTGGTTTCAGGCTCACTGCCATCACTTTTGGGCCTCGAATGGTTCGACTCCCTTGGCCTTTCACTCTCGGGGGTGCATGCTATTGCATTGCGTGACAATTGCCCCCTATTCCTCGAGTTTGCAGATGTCTTTGATAACAAACTAGGCACCTATGTAGGAAACCCCATCTCCCTCAACCTAGATCCTCAGGTCGCCCCCATTCGCCTCAAACCTCGACGTGTTCCCTTTGCCTTGCGGCCAAAGGTGGACGCAGAAATCGACAAGCTGCTAGCCCAAGGAGTTCTAGAACCAACAGATCATGCTAAGTGGGAGACCCCTGTGGTCATCCCTTTACGGCCTGATGGTTCTATCAGACTGTGTGGCGATTACAAAAGCACCCTGAACAAAGCACTGCAACCTCACCCATATCTAATTCCAGTGGTGCAGCAATTGCTCCATTCCCTAGGCCAGGGCACGACTTTCGCCAAGCTGGACATGGCTCAGGCTTATCAACAGCTCCCGGTGGATGACTCCACTGCGGAAGCGCAAACGATTGTCACCCACCGGGGTGCCTTCAAATGCCGCCGCCTCCAGTTTGGCGTCAGTGTTGCCCCCGGCCTATTCCAAAATCTTATGGAACGCCTCCTTTTTGGCCTGCCAGGGGTCATTCCGTACTTCGATGATATCCTCATCTCAGCCACTAGCCCACAGGAGCTCTACTCCAGAGTTAGAGCCGTACTAACCAAATTTCGCCTGGCAGGCCTCAAACTGAAGCGCAGCAAGTGCCAGATAGGGGTGCCCAGCATCGAGTTCCTGGGCTACCTGATTGATGGAGCTGGTATACACCCCACCCCCTCCAAGGTAGCAGCCATAAAGCAGGCCCCTACGCCAACCTGCAGGTCAGAACTCCAGTCCTTTTTAGGCCTACTCAACTTCTATAATATCTTCCTTCCACATAAGGCCACGGTTGCTGAGCCCCTCCACCGGCTATTGGACGCCAACAGGGCCTGGCACTGGGGCCCAGAGGCCCAGGCCGCTTTTGAGGAGGTCAAGGCCCTCCTCGTGTCAGAGGCTGTGCTAGTTCAGTATCATCAGGACCTGCCCCTATCCCTGGCAGCAGATGCCTCCCCCTTTGGAATTGGGGCAGTGCTTGCTCACATCCTCCCTAATGGCTGTGAGGCCCCAATCGCTTTCTTCTCCAGGACCCTGTCCTCCACAGAGCGCAAATATAGCCAAACGGACAGGGAGGTGCTTGCCCTGGTAGCCTCCATCAAGCGTTTCCATGACTACCTGTATGGCCGTCCCTTCCACCTGTTTACAGACCACAAGCCACTTCTGGGGCTCCTATCAGGAGACCGCCAGACCCCCCAGTACCTGTCACCAAGAATGTCACGCTGGATGGAGTTCTTGTCAACCTATTCTTACTCACTGCATTACAGACCAGGCAAAGCCATGTCCAATGCTGATGCTCTCAGCCGGTGCCCCCTGCCCATGGCCATTGTTGACCCCGCTCCGGCATCTGAGGTCCTCCTAATTGAGGAGCTGGGAGCCCCAATCATGGCAGCTGACATAGCCGCCCATACGAGCCGTGACCCCGTCCTGAGCCGGGTCCTCGACTGGGTGTTGAGGGGGTGGCCAGTGGGGCAGCTAGAGCCACCTTATGTTCCTTACTACCATCGCCGCCTGGAACTTTCCACCCACCAAGGCTGCCTACTCTGGGGAAATAGGGTTGTGGCACCCCCTGCTTTGCGAAGGCAAATTCTCCAACGTTTGCATGCCAGCCACCCGGGGGTGGTGCGTATGAAAGCACTGGGAAGGAGTTACGTGTGGTGGCCGGGCATGGATCAGGAGATTGAGAAGTGGGTTTCCTTATGCCAACCATGCCAGCTGTCTAGGCCTGCCCCACCCACTGCAGCCCCGAGGTCTTGGGAGACCCCAAGGGGGCCATGGTCCAGAATCCACTTGGATTTTGCAGGCCCATTCCTTGGCCATCAATTCTTGGTGGTCGTGGACGCCTATTCTGGTTGGGTGGAAGTGGAACTCATGACAACTACCAATTCTGAGTCACTCATTCGCACATTGATGCGGTTGTTCGCATCCCAGGGGTACCCTGATGTAGTGGTGTCTGACAACGGTCCCCAGTTTACCTCCAATTTGTTTCAGCAGTTTCTGGCCGCCCATGGGATTCGCCAGGCTCTGACTGCCCCCTGGCACCCCGCAAGTAATGGCCGGGCAGAAAGAGCAGTTAGGTCAGCCAAAGAGGCACTTAGCAGATTAAGTGCCACTAATTGGCAGGACAGGGTGGCAGATTACCTCCTAGCCCAACATTCAACCCCCTGTCCTGCGACAAACCGCAGCCCAGCTGAGTTGCCGCCGCTTTCGCATTGACCTAGACAGGATGCACCCCGGTTATGGTTCTGGGGAACCCCCTGTCCTACACGCCAAGGGCCGGAGTTTTACAGTGGGAGATACCATCTACGCTCAAAATTATGGGGGACAACCTCGCTGGTTCCCAGGCCAGGTCACTGAGATAACTGGCCCCTGCTCTTACAGGGTCAGGTTATCGGATGGCCGCATCTGGAGGAGGCATGTTGACCAGCTAAGGGGGCGTCGACCGGCAGACACCAGCCCAGAGGCCTTCACTCCAGTTCCGGCCGCAGCGACCACACCTTTGTCGAGCCCCGCCGGGGTGTTCGGCGATGTCGCGGAGCCGCCAGAACACTCACCGGTCACTCCAACGCCCTCCGATGCCGTTCCAGCCTTGCCCCCAAGCTCACCGTCACCGCCTGAAGTTCCTTTGGTTTCCGCTGAAGTTCCGCCGGCAGTTCCCTGCAGCCCAGCGGAGCTGAGACGCTCTTCAAGGTTGCACAGGCGCCCAGCCTATCTGGGCGACTACGTTTGTTCCGTCCGGGTGGGGAGGGGTGTTACGTCCTCCCCGACGCTAGCAACTGAAGAGGTTGCCGCTGATTGGAGCGGCTTACAGAGCGGGAGCGCTCAACCGCCCTGATTGGCTGCCGCGTTTGACAGCCGCTCTTAAATAGAGCTGTCAAACGCGGCTGAGGTAATTCGGCGCCTCCGGTTTCAGCTACAGTTCTTAGTTACTTGGTATTGCCTTAATAAAGGCCAGTTTGACCAGATCTTGTCTCCAGTCTTTATTCGTCCCACGGACTTAACACTTCCAGTGTTGGAGCATTCACAACTTCTGGAGGCAAGTTGTTCCACTGATTAATTGTTCTAACTGTCAGGAAATTTCTTCTTAGTTGTAGGTTGCTTCAAACATGGATGTGCAAATCATGTATCCCCATGCTCACTCTTTGTTTCTCTTTGTACAATCATGTACACCCATGCTCACTGTCTCTCTAGGTGCTTCTTCAGTGGTTTATGTCTTGGGCCTCTTCAGTGAAACATCTAGTTTTCTACCTCTGCAGAGGTCAAAGATAGTAACAATATGCATGTGATCCAGAAAGCATTCCATCCAAAGTAAAGAACTGGTGATAGTGCCACTCCTTACAAATCATGTTGACTGCTTTGAGGAAAACATCAGGTCCCACATGTGACAAATTGCACCTGTTGACCTAAGACTATTCCAGACTGGAGCCATTCCATCCCCAGAGCATGAAAACTAATCCCCCCAGGATAATAAACTGGAGCATGCCATCACCAGCCCAACTGTGAGATCCAAAAGCTTGAAAAGAGCTGCTCCTTGGCAATAAGCAGGTGGCAGTCATGGCCAGAAGGGCCTTTGCACAACTCTGGGTTGTGCTCCAGTTTTCATGGACCAACAATCCCTTCTTGTGGTCACTTGTGCCCTAGTCACCTCCCATCTTGACGATTGCAACCCGCTCTACATGGGGCTGCCCCTGAAAAGCATCCAGAAGCTCCAGTTGTTGCAAAATGCAGCTGCCCACATGGTTTTGCGCAGACCTCGGTGTGCACACGTATCACTTCTCCTGTGAGAACTGCATTGGTTGCCAATTTGCTTCCGGGTGCAATTCAAGGTGCTGGTTGTCACTTTTAAAGCCCTTCATGGCTTGGGACCAGGTTATCTGAGGGACCATCTCTTGCCGGTCACCTCTACCTGACCCACTAGAATAGGGAGGCAAGGAATGTTGCGGGTCCCATCCCCTAAGGAGATACATCTGGCAGGACCCAGAAGAAGGGCCTTCTCCGTGGTGACTCCCACTATCATTCCCCCCAGAGATTAGACTAGCCCCCACTCTAATACTCTTTCGGAAGGCCCTGAAGACATGGTTCTGCCAGCGGGCCTGGGGAACCCAGAGCAGGATGGACTCCATTAAATGACTAGTATGAAATGTGTGTTCTTGCCGGGGGGGTATTATTATTTTATATTTTATATTTTTATTATTTTTATTTATTTTATATTGTGTTTTTATATCCTTGTAAGCCACCTTTAGTCGCCATTTGTGAGTAAGTGGCAATATACATTTTCTAAATAAAAAAATAAAAAAAATAAAAAAAATAAAAATAAATAAAAATAAATAAAAATAAATAAAAATAAAAATATGAATAGTGTACTACTAGTAGACCCAACTTGTTCCCAGACAGAAGTTACAATTTATGCTGTATACAAGCATTCAAAACTTGTTAGCTCTCTTTTATAGCTAAGCTAAATATCACAAATATTTACTGCCATGCTTCTTACAAATATTCAGCTCTGCCTAGATTTATCCCATTAATACAGGGCTGATGTCTGTGATTTAATTTGTTTTGCTTTTTAATGTTAAAAACACATGGGTGTTTATTCTGAAGTAATACATACACACAAAAGGACGAGAAATTGCTTTCTGGAGAGCTCTGGAGTTTTCTTGAGAAAAAACAATTTGGAAGCTGCCCTGTTTAATTATTATAAATGGCAGAATCGAAAGAGGTCTTTAAATCCATGTTCAAAATCTAATAGGAACAAATTCAACTTCTATGTATACATAGTAGCAAAGGCATCTTGTTATTGCCATCAGTTTACATTAGTGCAATAGTCCACAGCACAGTGTTGATGGGTGTTATAGGACCCATAACACTTCTTGATATCACCCACTAACCTCCAATTTTTTAACTATCATTGTTTAAAAAAAATAAATTAATTCTTACAAGCAAGCTACAGCTTGCAAGTTCTCTTTCTTCACTTATGAGACTTTGCAAGATTTATGCAAATACACTGGATGTTTTAAAGAAGATGTTGGATAACCATTTGTCTAAAGTAGTGTAGGGTTTCCTGCCTAAGCAGGGGGTTGGACTAGAAGACCTCCAAGGTCCCTTCCAAGTCTTGTTGTTGTTGTTGTTGTTGTTGTTGTTGTTGTTGTTGTTGTTGTTATTATTATTATTATTATTATTATTATTATTATTATTATTATTATTATTATTATTATTATTATTATTATTATTATTATTATTACACCCATCCAAAGAAATAATGTTTTTATTCATCCATTGTTCATTTTTATACTCTGTGTTGTGTGTGTATTATTCGTTTATGGTACATGCCACAATTTGAGCATGCACACGGTTCCCTTTAATATGAATTAAAATGATGGCATTAAGTGGAATCAAAAGTGGGCCACTAAGAGAGGGATCAATAAACGGGAAGAGGGTGACCCCAAGATTTCTAAAAATGTGAAAAACTTCAAAAATAAAAACTTCTACTATATAAGCTCACCAAACCTGGAACAGAAGACCTCTGGACTCTGGAAGCGATGGATATCTTTTGCTATAGATGTATTCAGCAACTATTGAACAACTATTGATTATAGATGGTATCACTGTTAGCGGAGTACGGCTAGTTCAAAGAGTGCTTTGCTTCTGAAGAAACTTCTTTTGACTGCAGAAATGCCAAAGTAAACATAGCATTTTTTTTCTGATATGAAGTGGAACTTTGTTTCTCAGGTTTCATAACTGCCTTCTTAGCTCTGAAGATCCTGCACTGATCATATTTACCCAGGTAGCTTGCAAGGTCTGGATCAAGTACTGTATTTTTCTGAATATAAGACGCACCTTAGTTTTGGGGGAGGAAAACAAGGAAAAAAGGCCTCTGCCTCCCAGCAATTTGCCAAACAGCAAACAGCAAACAGTACAGATGATATACACTGTTTGCTATATATTTCTGTGCATGTGTGCCTGACCCATAGAAATAGCAAAGAATTGGAGAAAGTTTTCTTAAATGTAATCACACTAACTCCTCCCAATTATTTAAATAGATCTACTCCAAACATGACTAAGTCAGGGTTTAACTCAGCTGCCTTATCTTAATACTAAACAGGACACTGTTACATTTCAGATTATACTTTTACAGATATTTAAATTTGATGTGGCTTTCTGGAAGTATACATTCTCTGCTATTTAAAAGAAGATACAAAAGCACTGGGCCTCTTCAGAGCAAGCATTTATTTTAAAAAGCTTCTTCATTTTGTTAAGTTGTCTAGAACAATAATAAAGCAGGCTTTAAAAAATAAGTCTAATCATTTGAACACTCTACAAACATTTATAGTTATTGACTTACCTCTTTGCAGTTTCAGCAGTCCAACATTGCCAGCAGTTCATCTCCCAGCAATTTGTCTCCTTGCAGCTACCGTAGTTAGTTTCATTTTAGCATGTGGCTTGCAAGCCTCAGTCAGCTGTGGGTCGGGAGACAGATAATCACTTGCTCCTGCTAATCAGGCTCTTCCCTGTTTGCTGCAATGAGGTAAATTGCTGGGAGGCAGAGGCCAAAGGGTGGGGGTGGCTGGGTGGGGATACATTTGGTGTATAAGACGCACCCAAGTTTTCACCCTCTTTTGGCGGGTAAAACAGTGTGTCTTATACTCTGAAAAATATGGTATATAGGCAGTGGGTTTGACTAATTCTGTCTCGATGCTGCTTGCAATGGATCCAGGACGGAAGGCTCTCCTTATGTTCTTATGAGCTGTGGTGGCACAGTGGTTAGAATGCAGTACTGCAGGCTACTTCTGCTGACTACCGGCTGCCTGTAGTTTGATAGTTCAAATCTCACCAGGTTCAAGGTTGACTCAGCCTTCAATCCTTCCAAGGTCGGTAAAATGAGGACCCAGATTGTTGGGGGCAATATGCTGACTCTGTAAACCCATTAGAGAGGGCTGTAAAGCACTAGGAAGCGGTATATAAGTCTAAGTGCTATTGCTATTATCAAAATCTCACCAAGTTTCTTCTGGCTGTTGCCACTCACAGGCCTTCAGAAAGCCACAAGCAAAAAAGGATCATGTTCTTGTTTCACAACTGTTGGAATTGTGAGGCTTACTGTCTTGGGTCCTGAGATTCATATAGTTACTACAGGCAGTCCTCAACTTGCAACTATTGTTTTAGGGACTGTTATAATGGCACTGGAAAAGTGACCTATGACCATTTTGCACACTAATGACCGTTGCAGCCGCCCCATAGTCACATGATCAAAATTTGGGTACTTTGCAACTGGCATGCATTTAGGACAGTTGCACTATCCTGGGATCATGTGATCACCATTTGTAACCTTCCCAGCCAGCTTCCAACAAGCAAAGTCAATGGGGAAAGCCAGATTCACATAACGACCACATAAGTCACTTAGCAACTGCAGCAGGGGTGAAATGCTCCCAGTTTGGGCGGGCAAGTCGGTCATCGTAGAGCCGATAGCGATCGCAGCACAAACCTTCCCCCACCTGGTTCCCCGGCCGCCTGGACGCCGCCATTTGGGTTCTTTTACCCTCTGCGCATGCGCAAAGTGTTCTGTGTATGCACAGAGGGTAAAAGAACCCAAATGGCGGCGTCCAGGCGGCCGGGGGAAGCGGGTGGGGGAAGGCTCGCGCTGCAATCGCTATCGGCTCTATTGGCTCTACGATGACCGACTGGCCCGCCCGAACCGGGAGCATTTCACCCCTGAACTGCAGTCATTCACTTAACAACCGTGACAAAATAGGTTGTAAAATGAGGCAAAACTCACTTAGCAACTGCCCTGAAAAAAAAATCTTCAAATGTATTTTGAAGACTGAGACTGAAGTGCTAAGGCAAAACAAAATAAGAAAATTGTTAATCTACCACCACACACACAAGAACACAAATCAAACCAATGACTGTTTTCAGCTGAATGCAAAATATTTTGCTTATTAAATCTATCCATTACTAATGCAATTGTAATTTTATCTCTACCCTCAGTTTCTATTGGTAATTGTTAATTCATGGCAGTTTTAATTACTCTTTTACTTTGCCATGCAGGGCTCTATTATTATGTCTGAATACAATTTCCCTTGTGGAAAGAAGCCAAGGATGGGCTTGCTCTGTGGGGAAATGAACAACCGTGAGTTTGTGTTTGCTTACAGAAGTGCCTAAACTTTAGTCTCAAGTGGTTACATCTTTATGGCACAAATGCATTTAGCTCTTGCTGACTGAAGGCAAGGTTGGATCCCAAGAGCCAGTGGCCCAGCTAGTTTGGCTGAAATTATTCTCCTTATCTGAAAATATATTCCTCAGAACCAAGGTAGAGACTGACTGGTACCACAAGCAGGATGCCATTTATTGCGCTTTCTGTTTTTAATTTACTTCCTGAGGCAAAATTGATCCCTTTGGAAGTCCATGGCCTCGGTATATTCATACCTTTTAGCTTAATTAAAAATAAAGAACAAGCACTGCTATATTTCTGAGTAAATGTGTTACACAAATCAATTCTCTGCACTTTTAATTTCTTTCTTTCCCAGCTCTCCTACTTTTCTTTAGTCCGTGGGATTATGGGAAACTTTTCTGTCTACGCTGAGATATTTCTGAAATGCTTCCATATACATTTCTATGAAGCTTAAAGAGAGAGTGAAATGGCAATATTTGGAAAGAACTGGAACAAGTTGTGTGCAGATGAGTGCTAAAGTGAATGTGTCTGAACCAAAATTCATATGACTGCTTTAGCAGACGCAAAAGGAAAGTAAAGAAGGAAGGAGGAAAGGGAGGGAGGAACAGAAGGAAAGAGGGAGGGGGGAGGAAAGAAGGAAGTTTTGTTGAACAGTAGAGAAGGAAAGTAAACTTCCTACATGCAAACCATCACAGACCCAGACTTCTCTATGATACTATATACTAGTTTATTTTCAATTAATAAAGTAGTTAACCTGCTGTGATATCTTTAACATCATTACTTTCTGGGGGGAAAATATTGATCTAATATGAAGATGAACATTCCTGATACTTTCCAGATGTATGGTAACTTGGACTCCCAGTATTACTGATCAGCACTTTCTAGGTGGGGAAGAATGAGATGCTAAATCTCCCAGGTGGGTTGGAGATTGATTTGCCTAGATCTCTGGTTCTGGGGAATTTCAGACAGGGGCAGGATCTAGGACAGATTATAACAGCCATGTAACATCTGAACAATGGGAGTTGCACTAGCTGCCAGTCTGCTTCCAGTACATTAAGAGCTGTGGTGGTACAGTGATCAGAATGCAGTATTGCAGGCAAACTCTGTCCACATCTAGGAGTTCAAGCCTGACCAGCTCAAGGTTGACTCGGCCTGCCATCCTTCTGAGGTTGATAAAATGAGGATGATGTTAAATACTGGGTAACACTCTTGTTGTCAGTGTTACACATTTAGAATGAAGCCTTAACTACATCAACATTCAAAAATAACTTTGTGGTTGATTGCACTCTGTGCTATTTGCCAAGCAGTTGGAATTGGTTTTCTTCCCATCTAAATGGCAGAATGGATGGTTTTAAACATTATAAGAGGGAAAAGAAGTACTATTGATTTTATCCTCATTTCAGTCCTGTTTAATCATTTAGTTCTAAAGAGTAATGGGAAAACACAAGAGCATCCTCATTTGTTGAGGGACATGATTGATTTCTATTTCAGCATTAAATTAGGGCCCCACTCAGTTTGATACCTACCCCATTTTTTCCCCCAGTGTTTAAAGGCGATCTGCATATTTATTTATTAAATTTGTACACTGTCCAACTCCCAGTCATTCTAATAATGGAACATATGTTTTATTGCTACACCTGTTACATTTTATGCAAAAAAAAAACTAATGTACTCTATCCATAATTTTTCATGTAGCCAATAGAGCAGAGGTCTTCAAACTTTCATAGCTGGCTGGAGAATTCTGGGAGTTGAAGTCCACAAGTCTTAAAGTTGCCACGTTTGAGGACCCCTGCAATAGAGCTAAAGAAAATATGCTGGCATGAAATGGAAGAAGCAAGAGAGAAAAACACATATTTTTTTCCTAACAAGAATGTGACTAGTTTATAAAGGGTTGAAAAAAAAAGATGAAAAATTGGAAGGAAGAGTCTTCTTTCCTGGAAAAAATTGGCATCCCTCTTCTGAAGGCTTCTCTCCTCTGCACTTTGGAAACCTTTCAACAAGCAGTTTTTAAAAAGCAGCTTGAAGAATATTTTTATGAGCTTTGCTTGGAAGAGAGATTGCTCTGAGCTCCTGCTTGGATGCTCCCAGCCCAGATGGAGTCTTTGGATTGTTTATTGGGAAAGTCCAAGCTGCAATATTGCATTGCCTTGAGAGAGAGAGAAAAACCTCTGCAGCATCAAGGAAAAATATTTTGCTTCGTTTTTAATCTGAATATTAGGAAGCATGGTTTTGGCTGGCCTCAGGTTAATGCTTATATATTTTACAGCCATTGTGTTTTGTTTTATGGAATCGTGTGATATATTGTTCTAAATTGGGTTTATGACTGTTGTATGTTCCTTTGGGATAATTGCCATTCTGAAAGGTGTTGATATTTCTAAAGAACCCGAGACGCATACATTGATTATAAGTGAATGTTTCATGCCTAAGAGGAAAAAAATGCATTGTTTATGCAGAGCCTTTGCTTGAGCTATGTGGAATAGCTGTCTCTGTGCTTCTAGTCTAGCACATTAACTATTATACAATACAACTTTCACAGTGGTGGGTTTCAATTTTTTTTACTACCGTTTCTGTGGGCGTGGCTTGGTGGGCGTGGCGTGGCTTGGTGGGCATGGCAGGGAAAGGTTACTGCAAAATCCCCATTTCCTCCCGATCAGCTGGGACTCTGGAGGCAGAGAATAGATGGGGGACCGGTTCTCCGAACTACTCAAAATTTCCGCTACCGGTTCTCCAGAACTGGTCAGAACCTGCTGAAACCCACCTCTGAACTTTCAAATGTGTACATGTGTGTAAGTGTTTATATGTGTTGTGTGAATGGATGGGGAAAATTTTTATATCTTTTATATTTCATACACCTGCTTTAACATCCTTGAATGTTAATAGAACTTGAATAGAACTGGCCGGACTGTCTTTAAATGCTCTTGCTTGACGCTTGTGATTATAAGAAAAACTTGTTTAGAATGTTACCTGAGTTCTTGATCCCCACCATTGAACAGCATCCTAGAATGGCTGGTACATTGCAATTGGATAGCACTTATATTTATAAACTGCTTTACAGCCCCCTCTAAGCAGTTTACACATATTGCCCCCGACAATCTAGGTACTCATTTTACCAATCTCGGAAGGATGGAAGACTGGGTCAACCTTGAGCCTGGCGAGATTCGAACTGCCAAATTGCAGGCAGCCTGCAGTCAGCAGAAATGGCCTGCAGTACTGCATTCTAACCACTGTGCAACCACGGCTGTTATGGATGGAAGTTGAGCATATGTACATGTTTTTCTTGGAGACTGAATTTGGTGAAAATGAACTGTCAAAGTGAAGAAAAAGTAAAGGGTGTTGGACTAAATTCATTCTATTTCACAACCACCAAATTAAAGTGAATGAGCTTGCGTAGGTCTGGAGTTTTGTTTTTAGTGGTAAGCCAGTATAATGGCTTGGTTCTAGCTCTATGGTCTATAACTTCTTGCTAGCAAATGAACTTAAATCTCTTATAATATACATTAATTTTGAGTCTTTCACCAGGTTTAGTGGATAATTCTACAATATAAGATAGTAGAAAAATATGTCATAGACATAGAGTGTTCCATACAGCTGCACAACAGCATAAGGAATCACAGGTCTTTCCTTTAGCCATGGTATAAGTGAGCCAGAACTGACTACCATCCACATCCACATTCAATTCTTAGGCTGTAGCAAGCAAAGGCCTTATTGTTTCCTACTTAGGCTGGACTCATACTAGTTTATGGTCTTGTAACTATTACCAAATAATTATTTTTAGCAAGTCAATTTCGGGAGAAATGTGCAGGGCTCAGTTGTTTGTTTGGTGCTACCCAGCTCCAGGCTAACTGTGGAGGATAAAAGCACCGTTTGATATGTTTCTTTCTTCTCCAATCATATTTATATTGTTAGGATACTGCAAGGCATTAAACCTATCAAGGCAATAGTATTACCGTTAACTCAAAAATTAAAATAACATGTTAGCCCGCTTCAAACCTCATCAATTAATCAATTTGGCCTCGAGGTTTGGACTTTGAACATGAGATTTCTGAAGAGTGGCTTCTCCATCGCACTCCGTATGCCACTGATTGTAATTTATTTACTTTTCATTTGTACGTGGAAGCACTGCACTGCACTGACACAGAAGTAAAATGAACCCATAAAAGTAACGAAAGGCAAGGTTTTCCAATAGCTTGAGCATTTAATTAAGAAAGATCAGAGCTGCATATAGAAGATGTTTATGGAAATCATAAATTTTTAATTAATGTCTTTTTCACAGCCGAGTTGCCAAGTAAGGGTGCTGAAAATGTTTTGCTACTTAATAAGCTGGGAGAACGATATAGCTGGTTTCCCGTGTGAAAGAGCAGAGTTAAAATGAGTCCTTGGTCATGACTGCAATTCATACTATCTCTTTATGGACTCATACTATTTCTTCTCTTTCATTTCAGAGACTGGCTGATGCGGCAGAGAAGTTTCAGAAGGCCCATCGATGGCAAGACAACATTAAGGTAAGTTTGTAAATCTTTGAGTAGCTTCTTCTGATTTCCCTGTCTTGGGCTCCTTTTTACTATTCCTTTGGTTTAACATGATCTTCACTAAACTAACATATAGTAGTAGCCCTCGACTTGCAACAGTTCATTTAGTGAGCGTTCAAAGTTACAACGGCACTGAAAAAGAGATGTATGACCATTTTCACACTTATGATCATTTCAACATCACCATGCTCACATGATCAAAATTCAGTGATCCCCTTTTGCGACCTTCTGACAAGCAAAGTCAACGGGGAAGCCACATTCACTTAACAACCAGGTTTTGCTAACTTAACAAATGCAACGATTCACTTAACAACTGTGGCAAGAAAAGTTGTAAAATGGAGCAAATTCACTTAACAAATGTTTCACTTAGCAACATAAATTTTGGCCTCAATTGTGGTCGCAACTCGAGGACTACCTGTATTGAGCTAAAATTTCTATTCTGGCTGAGAATGCTGGCACTTGCAGTCCCAATACACTAGGAAAGTATTTGGTTTGGAAAAATTGGTCTAATATGTATTTATCAAACATCCTTCTCACAAATTTATCCTTTTAAAAAAAAGCAGGCATCTTAGGCCATTAACTCATTTCCTATTACATCTATGCACAAGAGATGCTACTAAAGTGACGTAAGATTATCCTTACTGCAGATCCTAAACCAGGGGTCCTCAAACTTTTTAAACAGGGGGCCAATTCACTCAGACTGTTGGGGGCTGGACCGGCTGGCCAGACTTGCTAGGTGGGCATGTGACTGGGTGGGCATGGCCAATTTAGCAGTCCATTAAACAATATACACAAATTAAACTTTAATTTGTCTTGCTCCTGGGGGTGGAAAACAGGTTAGTGAAGGGATGTGGCTGCCTTGGGGGGGGGGGTGAGGGACTTCTGTGTGTGTGTGTGTGTGTGTGTGTGTGTGTGTGTGTCTTTCCCTCCCTCTCTCTCTCTGTCTCTCTTTCTGGAGGCTGGGGAAGCCAAAAACGGGCCCATTTTTGGCCTCCCTGGCCTCCAGAACCACTTTACCACCCAAAAACGGGCCCATTTTTGGCCTCCTGAGGTCTCCACGTTTCCGGTTTGTGGCCTCCTCGGCCTCCAGAAGGTGGGTGGGGGCCAGTTGGTAGGTGAGGCAATGTGGGCAGAGCAGCCTCATGGTCCCGTGCGGGTTGGATTAATGGCTTCGGCGGGCCGTATCTGGCCCGTGGGCCGTAGTATGAGGACCCCTGTCCTAAACTATACTTGTACCTGTCTCCAAATATGGGTGTGATCTATCATTGCGCCTAAAGATACACCAAAAATTAGAATGTTTTACAGGATCCAGACTTTTAACATTGTTCCACCATAGTTGTGCACTAAGAGATTTCTCACATCTCATGTTTCTTTGCACATTATTACCTTTCTTTCCCTTTCCTGTATTCTACTTCTGTAACATTCTAGCACTCTGATTTCTGAAAGTAAGCTCCATCTTATCAAGTTCATGCGCGGATGCCCTGTTCTGGTCATTCATTCATTCATTCATTCATTCATTTAATTTATTTATTTTATTTTATTATTTGTTCTTCTATGCCGCCCTACTCCCGAAGGGACTCAGGGCGGCGTACAACAATTGCATAAGAACGTTAATAATAAACAGTGATTTAAAACAACAGTTAAAAGATATAAAAAGTTAAAAAATGTTCACAATCAGCCATACCAAGGGGGGAGTTCAGATGGATTCAGTCTTTCCCCCCTGCCTGCAGGAAGAGCCATGTCTTAACGGCTTTCCGGAAGGCCAGCAGGGTGGGGATGGTTCGAGTCTCTGGGGGAAGTTGGTTCCAGAGTGCGGGGCCCCCCACAGAGAAGGCCCTCCCCCTAGGGCCCGCCAACCGGCATTGTTTGGCTGACGGGACCTGGAGGAGGCCCACTCTGTGGGCCCTAACCAGTCAAAGGGAAGTGTGAGGCAGAATGCTGTCCCGAAGGTAACCTGGTCCTAGGCCATGTAGGGCTTTAAAGATGATGATCAACACCTTGAATTGTACCCGGAGACCGATGGGCAGCCAATGCAGCTGGCGGAGTATAGGTGTAACGTGGTTGTACCTTGGCACACCCACCACAGCACGCGCAGCCGCATTTTGCACCAACTGAAGTCTCCGAATACTCTTCAAGGGTAGCCCCATGTAGAGCGCATTGCAGTAGTCCAATCGAGAGGTGACAAGGGCATGAGTGACCATGAGTAGAGCCTCCTTCTCCAAGTAGGCCGTATACATTAATCAAATGTATACGGCCGCCCATCTCACAGAAAGCAATTTTGGGTAGCGTACAACAATCCAATCCAATAAAAAATAGAAATATACAGAAGTCATTATCCAAAACCATTATATAATAATGGTTTAAAAGCATTTAAAACTATAAAAACCCAACTAAGACAGAGGTTCCTAGTTCTCTTAGTTCTCAGAGCCTCCCAGCTGTAATGAAAGTGAATAATGTCACTTTGAACTCATTTTTAGTATTACCTCTGCTCACACGTGCATGAAATAAGACAATTCAAAAGACTGAAGGCGAAGGTCGAGGTAATGGTTAAAGAGTTGTTTTCAGATTGTCATGGAGAGCTCCTTGGAAAGCTTGCTGTTTTGCCATCTCAGCAGTCTGAGAGGAATTGTGTAGGTTGCCCTGCAGGGAGTGTCCAGAAAGATTATTCTTAAGCCAAAGATGGCAGCAGGAGACCGGCATTTTTCTTTGTGTTCACCTTTTCCATAGGATTTGATGCAATGCCATTCCAGTTGAGGTAGGTTCTGGAGGAGGAAAGAGCAATTGAAATGGATGCCAAGCAAGTGTTGCTGCTTTAGTGATTGCATTTGAGTTTGTAATTATGGCACCTCTGTCAGGAAATGGGTGTTCTCCTTGGAAATTCAGCCAAATGAAACCCAAGAAAAGAGATCTTCTTTTCCTTTCAGGAAGAGTATTAGGAAAAATAATTTCAAGCCAGTCAATCCACTCTTGCTAATCATCTGTTATAGGGGCATAAGGGGAAGGGATATTTCTTGATGCAAGCTGTTTTTGTTCCTACTATAAAACGTAGCCCCATGGTATTCTCCAAATGTATTGAATTATTTATTGAATTTCTTCACCATCCAATAGCCAAAGCTCTCTGGGCACTTCAGAAATTAATGGTGGAGACCATAAAATATACAGATATAATAAAACTTAATGTAAAACATTAAACAACTAAAGCAGTCTCAGAATGAATCCAAAATAAACAGCTGGGGAGGCTAATAGGAATGGAAGAATCTAAATGATGCTAATAACTTTTAAAGCGAAATATTAAAAGGCTAAGCAGCCTGGGAGAATAAAAATGTCTCCACTTGACCCATTGTAGACCACAGTGTAAGCATCATCTGAACTTTTCCAAGAACAGAAGGGCATACCTTAATCCAGGTAGCACCATTGATTTTTTTTTTAATCATCTGGCAGGGGTACTTAGAAAGCAACCTCAGAAAATGACCTTAGAGTCCATGTTGCTCTATAAAGGAGTGATACTCTTCCAGGTACCTGAAGTTGCTTAAAATTTAACAGTTAACACTTTTTGAAAAAGGCCGATTGGGACTTATGGATAAGCATTAGGAAAAAAGTCATGGAAGCTTGTTTTTATATATAAAAAAACAACAGTGAGACTATTATATGCTCAAATCTGAGGTCTCCCCCATGCACGGTGTTGTATGTTTCTTTTAATCTTTTAAAATTGTTTTTAATGATTTTATTGTTTGGTGTTCTTTAAAATGCTGTACGCCTCCCTGAGTCCTTAGGGAGTAGGGCGGCATAGAAGAATTCCCAAATAAATAAATAAATAAATAAAAGTAGTATATCAATCTACAACGGAGGAATGGTTGGTGAAGATGATGGAACTTGCAGAGATAGCTAAATTAATTTCATTGGTTAGAAATAAAACAATATCTACATTTATAGTTCACCAAAAACCCGTTATAGACTTTTTGTACGAAATAGAAAAAAAATGCATTTAGGATTGCTGCTTTTAATGATTAGGAAAAAAAGTGGACAAGAAAAAGACTAATCATGGTGTAAGAGATAATTTTGTAATTGTACTTATACCGGTATTTGCTGCAAAGGATTTTGAAAGTGTCTCTTTTTCTCCTGACTCTGTCCTTTGTAATTTTTTTTTAAATAAAAAAAATATTTTGAAACAAAAAGGAAGGATACATCCAAACTGCAAGTTTTCTTATCAAGGGTTTCTGTGTTACTGACATTGTGTCACGCTGCTCCAAAGAAAAGAAACATGATTCAGTGCCACCTCATAAAGCAGGGTTTCCCAAACCGTGAGGTATATCTTCCTGGGAAAGGTGCAGACCAGAGTTCAGGGGAGGCGTGAGGAACTTTTTAATTATATTGTTACAATAAATCTACCTTTCCTGAAGTTTTGTTTTCATTGTTCATTTGTGTTCATTTCTGTGTATGGGCTTTTAAGGGAACGTACGTTAAGACTACACTCTAGGCAAACCGTTTAGGAACCTCTATCATAAAGGATGGTCTTCTGGACAAGAAAAATTGTGCAATGCAGATCTTAAGTTTCATATTCTTCATACCATTTGTTTCAATTCTCTCGCATGCTTTCCTGGTCAGGTGGGTGCCTGATTTGAAGTGGCTCAAAGCTTATTGTGGGATACATAATTAAATGTCATTTGCAATTCTCTTCTAATAATCATGATGCATGAATGTGCATTACACAAAATGACCGTTCTGATGGGAGATAATCATCGTGCATTTAAATTGATAATTTTTGCAATGAGATATATCAGTTGGGAAATCCAACCCTGTGTTGAGTTGAGGGGTGGGTAATTGTAAAGTCCTTATTTTGTTTCTATTTTCTTTGCTTTATTTTAGAATCTGCCCATGTAATTAATCAACTTTTAAATCTATAGCCCAATACAGAATTTTTAAAAAACTGATTGCAACTTATTTATGAACAAAGACATCCCTTTCAGACACTTAAGATAAAATTCCAAGAGGAAAGGTTTAGCCACAGCTTTACTAATTTTTATCTTCCCTAGATGAATCCTGCTGTTACCAGGCCTTTTCCTTGGCTACCCCTTAATATGTAAAGCCCTGATCATTGATTATTGATCCGTCAGGAATATGGCAAAATGTGGAATGGTGCAGTGGCCTAGAGGTGGAGTTCTCACCTCACAATCAGGAGGCTGTGAGTTCGATCCTAGGTAGCAGCAGATATTTCTCTCTCTGGGCACAATGAGAAAATATCTGCTGCGAACTCCGCATTGGTGACAGGAAGGGCATCCAGCCACTAAACACTCAGCTCCATTCAGTTGCCCTGATTCCACCCTGATGCAAGGGATTATGGGGTCATTAAAAGACAATGAATATGGCAAAATGTCTAACCACTAGTGCTCCCAACTTATCCATTTTTGGCAAGCCCCAAATACATCATAGAATGAGAGGTGGTATTCTGCCGGTTCTGAATTGTTCGCTCGAACCAGTAACAGAAATTGTGGCTGTTAGGAACTGCTCTGTTTATAATCTTCAGTCATGGATCTCTACATACTTGAAATTCAAGGCTATTATTTTATGCAACTAATTATGAAATTATCAGAGTCCACAACATCTTGTGCTATAATTAATTAGCTGGTCTTTAAGGGTATTCAAAGACTGTTTTGAGTGCAACAGATTGAACACAACAGCAACTAGCTTCTGGCACTAAATTCTGCTGCATGGATAAAGCATAAACTGACTTTAATATCCATTGGATTCAAGTGGTAATTTCTCCTATATATCTGACGCAGGAAGCATGTGGATGTACCATATGCCTCTTAGAGTTTATAGCATTTTTGTTTACAAATATGCTTTAGAAGGTTTCTTTGTTCTTTCTTTGTTTACATAGGTTTATTCAGTCATTCTGGAGAACTGTTCCCACAATGATTATGTGAGATTTTTGGGAGGTGAGGTAACAATTCCAAAAGAAAATGGATTGGCATTCCAGAAAAAGCAGAAAAATTAATATCTTAGATACAAGCATTTTCCAAAAGGTGAATAGGGTTTGAAAACAAAATAATGTACTCTGGAGTATAGATTTAGGTGGGGTGCTAATTGCAAATTCATATCAAGCTGTGAAATGTTTTAGGCTAGCCCTAAATTGGGTAGACCGTAAGACACCCTTATGGACAGAGGATGGATTTTATGTGTGACAACGCCTCTAACCTAGATAGCATCCTTCTAATACTGTGGAATGCACTTACAGTATAAGTAGAATCAAAGTCTGTTCTGGCAAAGATGAAATGAAGTTATTGCCTTTTTATTTGGTTGCTTGGGTGATGGGATTATTTCATATAGAGATGGAGACAGAGAGGTATATACCGTAGATAGGAATAAATGATTGGAGGGAGCAACTAGCTACTGAAGGTCAATGAAAAAAGTCTTATGGGAAGAAAAATGTTTCCCCATCACTCTTCTCCCATTGCACTAGGCAATCTGCACTGCCTGCCTGTCCACTTTCTTCACTAAGACACATTTCTTTCTTTAAAGGGAGTTAATGTGACATTCCGTTTACTCCTTTCAAGGATCTAAGGGCAAGCACTGAGTGCTGCTAAAGGCTGTTGTTATAACTTTACACCTGAGTGAGCCTGAGACCTAAGACTCCACTAGAGTATCATTTGTGAAAAGACAAAGGAGTGAAACACATGCTGAATGGCAATGGCTACCCCATGGAGGATTCAAATGCCGCAGTGGAAATTTCTACAACAGAAAGAGGTAGAGCAAGAAAGGAGAATCCGTGAAAGAGTAGGGGGGAGCAGAGAATAGAAAAAGAAATAAAGACAAGAATTAGAACTCAAAGAATCCCCAGGGGACATGAGGCTGTTCTGTAGAACAGCTTTTCCCAGGCTGCTGACCTCCAGATATATAATAGCAATAGCACTTAGACTTATATACCGCTTCACAGTGCTTTACAACCCTCTTTAAGCAGTTTACACAGAGTCAGCATATTGCCCCCAACAATCTGGGTCCTCATTTTACTCACCTCAGAAGGATGGAAGGCTGAGTCAACCTTGAGCCTGGTGATATTCGAACTGCCAAATTGCAGGTAGCCGGCAGTCAGCAGAATTAGCCTGCAGTACTGCATCCTAACCACTCATTCTAACCACTGCGTTACCACAGCTCTTATGGATGGAAGACACCAAGTAGGGGAAGACTGCCATTTAGATGTTCTTCATAAATATATTGTACTAAAGCGATCTGAAGCTAAGTAATGTTGATTTTCACATTCCAGCTTTTTTTAAAAAAAAAATTGGCCCTTTAATTTGGCCTGATCTTAAGTGAGATTTGTGACAACAGCTTTTTAAAGCAAAGCCAGAGTTGACAATGCAGATATGTGGATTCCTCTGAAGAGCAGGTGTGAAATTAACTTTTTCATTGAGGTATCATTCTATTTCTGGTGATTAAAGATTTGTTACAGCTCTGAGGTAAGAGATTCGGTACACCGTTCAGAATGGAGTCAGTTTAATTTATTTATCTCTGTGTAACCTTGTTGTTCCTGTATCAAAAACATAAGCCTTGATGAATTCTTTACTACCGTCATACCTCCTTAGCATTCCACAGTCTTTATTGTATTGGAGGTTGTGGAGAGAGACAGGGAGATGGAATAATATCTCCCAACATCAATTGTGAATGAGATAGTTTTAATTAAGTCAGTATAGTTGTCTTGAGCCATGGTGGCACAATGATTAGTATTGCAGGATAATTCTGCTGATAGCCAGGGGTTCGATCCTCATCGGCTCAAGGTTACTCATCCTTCCATCCTGTTGTGGCCCGCCAGCAGCCCATGCAGCTGATAGCGGATCCCGTTCGAGAGGAGACCGACTTGGTGTTGCGCCAGCAGCCTGTGCAGCTGGCACCCGAGTCGGACAGTGAGAAGGCTGGCGAGGACTCGGTGCCAGAGACAGAGGTTCAGCCAGGGCCTTCAGAGCCTCCAGCACTTCATAGCAGCGATGAGGGAGAAGAGGCTTCTCCTCTTCTGAATGCAAGGGCACGCAGAGCTGCCAAGAGGCAGGAATGGTTACTCCAGAGGAGGTCTCCTCGGGAGTAAGACTTGAGGCTAATTGGCCACTCCCCTAGTCTACTTAAGGAAAGCAGAGGCAGCTGAAAGGCTGCAGGAAACAACGTTTGGAAATCCGTCTGGTCATAGTGTGCTTTGAGAAAAACCTCTGCTTTGTTTCTCTGCTTCAGTTTGGTTATCAAGGATTACTTCTAAGTCATTTTGCTAACTCTCTGAAGCTTCGTAAGATATCAAGACCTAATTGCTCTTCTTTGCTTTAAGACTTTTTGAACTGATACCAGCTGTTAATGAAGACTAATTAGCAGCTGGTTGCTTGCAAGAAAAGACTGCTTTTAGATTGTTGTGTGCATATCCACTGCTAAGACAGTTATTAGTAGTGGTTATTTGATTAAATAAGTTCGTACAAACTGTGTGTTGTGCTATGTTCTTAGCTGGGGCAGAACACATCCTTCCAAGGTCAGTTAAATGAGGACCCAGATTGTTGGGGGCAATATGTTGACTCTGTAAACCGCTTAGAGAGGCCTTTAAAGCTTATATGGAGCTGTATAAAAGTTGAAGTGCTATTGCTTTTGCTATTGTTCCCTTATGAGTCAGAATAAACTATAGTTTCCAGGCAATGTTACAGGGTTTCCATTTACTGCTCTTGTAGGATCTAAGTCAGGGGAGTCAAACTGGATTTCTTTGTGGGCCGGATCAGCATTGTAGTTTTCCTCCGTGGGGCAGTGGGGGGGACGGGTGGGGGGATGGATGGATTCCTCCTGCAGCACCCTGCTGTCCAAAACGGGGCATGGGGGGTCCACGCACGGTCCCCCTGCACCCTGTTTTCACCCTCCATGGCCTCCTGCAGCACTCTGCCGGCTGTTTTCGGCCCATTTTTTGGCCCGTTTCCAGCCTATTTCCAGCCAGCAGAGTGCTGCAGGCGGCCATGAAGGGTGAAAACAAGGCACGGTGGGGCACTGCACACAGCCCATTTTAGACTCCAGAGGCACTGTGGGCCGGCTCTTTGATATTGAGTCCTCAGGGAGTAGGGCAGCATATAAGAACACTAAATAAATAAATAAATAAATATTTCCAGCCCGGCCCCATAGGCTGGATTTAAGCACCCTGTGGGTCGGATCCGGCCCGCGGATCTTGAGTTTGACACCCCTTATCTAAGTGGAGACATAGCACATGAAATTAAATGGAAGGATCCTTGGAGATTCTAAGGGCCTGCGTGGCTGCAGTCTTGGGATCTTCAGTACTTTGTCCGTCAAGGCAACTTATTTGTGACATTTCTTTTGGGGCATTTTCCTAGAGCTAGTTTGGCCTCTGGGAAGAAATAGCTTTCTCACTCCATTATTATAGCTTAGCAAGACTGTGTTTTTCACTGGACTGTCATATTCGCCAAACTATACTGGGGCTCAGCTTTTGAGAAGGGATGTTTGATACGCAGATCTATTTATATCCTTGTATGCCCTAGTCTTCCAACAAATCCAGACAGCTGAAAGCCTGCATACTGTCTCTTTCTAAGGTGTGCATATCAATAGCTACGTGTAGGAACAATGATGGTAGAATAGAATAGAATAGAATAGAATAGAATAGAATAGAATAGAATAGAATAGAATAGAATAGAATAGAATAGAAGAGTTGGAAGGGACCTTGGAGGTCTTCTAGTCCAACCCCCTGCTTAGGCAGGAAACCCTACACCGCTTCAGACAAACGGTTATCCAACATCTTCTTAGTTATCCAACATCTTCTTGGTTTTGAGCTTCTCCTGCCTGTGGCAAGAGAATAGAGGACAATCCCTTCCACTTAGGTTTGACTTTCATATGTCTAGCTTTCATTTCCATAACCCAAAGCCAGAATCAAGTAGAGTTTTGTTATCTCAATATTACATAATAAATGCCTGGAGACAACTGTTTTCTCCTTGAAGACGAGTGACATCTCCAAAGCTGCCTTGCTGACAACTCTAAATTTCTAGTTCAGAGCCCTGATTCCCACAGGAGCAGCTCCACTCCCATCCCAATATTAATAACATAGTAAATGCATAAGTGCAGGAGGCAGTGGGCAGCCACTATATTTTTCTGCCTATCCACTCAAATAAGCAGACATGAAATGAGCAGCAAATCTTGTTGCTCCATAAACCCCATATCACAGGGTTTTCTGTATTCCATCTTGACCTGTCCCTTGATGTGACTGCCTCTGTGGTTACTCAGCTGAATAGCATCACTACATCTGAGAAAACTCCCAAACTGGGCACCAGGCAATTCAGATGAAAATTTTTGAACCTGAGTGACAATATAGAGGAGCTATTAAGTTTTATATTTATTCCATCTATTTTTACTCTTGGTATTATCTATTGGCCTATACCTATCTGATAATTTGTAGAAATAGTAATCCAGAGAATTTTCTTTTCTTTCTTTTCTTTCTTTTTCTTTCTTTTTCTTTCTTTTCTTTCTTTTTCTTTCTTTCCTTCTCTTTCTCTTTCTCTATCTCTTACTTTCTTTCTCTTTCTTTATTTCTCACCTTTATTGTTTTTATAAATAGCTCAAGGCAACAAACATATCTAACACAACTTCTTCCT
The DNA here is from genome assembly GCA_023053685.1 of Diadophis punctatus similis. Classification (NCBI taxonomy): domain Eukaryota; kingdom Metazoa; phylum Chordata; class Lepidosauria; order Squamata; family Dipsadidae; genus Diadophis; species Diadophis punctatus. Next base: position 189,447,879 of record JALIGW010000002.1, on the reverse strand, counting down.
CCTATTTTCCCCACAGCAACAACCCAGTGAGTTGAGTCGGGCTGTACAGATTTGGGTTCTCAGAACCAATAGTCTAAGTCAGTAATTGAAGGATGGCATTGATCCAGATGGAGGAACTGGTCAGTTAGAATCAGGATCATAACATGTTAAGCAGAGGGTCTTCAGATGTTCTATATAGATTTATATAGAAGAATGTTTCGCAATTGGATGTCTTTCAAACAGATTTAAATTGCAGCTTCCAGGATTTCTAGGCACCCTACTGATTGATTCTGGGAGTTGCAATCCCAAGTTATTTCAAGTGTGCCTTGTTGGGAAAATGTAGTATAGAATGTACAGGTTTGTACAGCAGACTTCCAGCTTCTGGCCATTTTAATCATTTAATCAATTTTTATAGTAGGCTGTCATACTCCCATGAAGTAAAAGGTAGAAGAGGCTGCCATTACAGGTCAAAAGTGAGAAACATGTGTTGGGCATCAGTTGGCAGAAATAACGGATCATCTTGTAAAGTAATGTTCTGCTTTCAAAAGAAGGGCAGATAAACAGTATGGTGTATAGGACAATCTTTTGCTAAGACCTTTACAATGTCAGTGGTGTAATTATCATGGAAACTAAGCTAATCTGAAACTAACTTAATATATCTTACAGCAGAACACAACTATTTACTGCCCAATTTTGACTTTAAAACTTAATGGGTGCACTGAGTTCAAGTGTACAGAATTATGGTCAATTGGGGGTTTAAAATCACCTTTCCCAAGTCACTTAATGGGCAACATTTGCTTGCATTGTTTCATCCAAAGCTACACAGAGGCAGTCAAAAATGGCACAAGAATTTTTACATGTATTTTTAGAAAAACAGCTCCTTTTAAAATGGCATATTGTCATCCTGGTTCTGCTTGAGTTGCACATATATTTAGCAGATTTAACCCACCATTTCCCAAAGAAGCAATTAAGAGCTTAGCATGGCTGTTTAAACAAGGAAAGCTAGATTTAAGGTATGGAATTTGACTCTTAACAGATTTGTGATAGAAATGTGATTTAGAATTGCAAACAGTGACAGTGATTAAGAGTTTCAGCAGCCTGCCCAGAAAAGCAGATCAATAAATGATTCAGGGGTCCCGGAGGACGAAGGTGCACCTTGGTGTCTATTCCAGACGATGATGAGCAGGGTGGAGGCTTCTTAGGAAGTCCCTGTGCCGGGCGCCAGATGTAGTAATCATGGACACTTAGACATGATTTCTGAGCAAAGCTTTTCCGAGCTAAGAAGTCTCTCCTCTTGGTCAGCTGTGTTTATTCTTATAGTAATCTTCTTGTGCACACAATTACAATGTTTGGTTTACCCCAAAGATAGCTAACTACCGGTAGTAACAATGCGATAATTGGTTAATATACAGACAGATCATGTCAAGCGTATAGGTGGGCGCGTGATTGTATTTAACCTTTACTCTTCGCTAGAACAATAGAAAGAGCTGAGTAAGTAACCTTTACCTTAAATAGAACAGAGAGTAGAGTGTTTAGTCAAGATAGTCAAGATCCGGGTTCTGTATCGTTGATAATAAACTGACAATAACCTACAATTTAACATTTCTATTAAAATGTATGACTTACCAAGAGACACTTCATGAATTTCTTGGCATTAAACAAGTTAGGCTAGATGATTCTAGGTTTTCTCCACAAATCTTTAAATCTCCAACCCATAATAACATATTTGATGGCTTGGGAGCTAGTTTATGCACCTGGCAGATTAATGTCTTTAGGTCTCACTCCATTTGCTCTCTTTGCTGGTACCCAGCAGAGTCTAATAGAAATGACTTGGGCTGCAAAGAAGGGAACAGTTAAGGTTTTTTAAACAGGTCCCCCACAGAGATGGTGGCATGTTGTATATTGTTATCTGCCACTGGCAGGTCTGTAACCTTTCTCCTAGGATGGTGGCAGTGCCCTCCATCAATAGTGCAAAGGGCCCTTTCTGTGATTTCCTTTTCCACTCCAGCCAGAAATGCGTCTTTGTCTATTATTTGTGACCCATGGGCCACTGTGCCATCATGTAAATATAAGCAAATCATCTTTCATCTCTGTTATCTCAGACATTCAGCAACCCCAGAATAAAGAAGAGCTTAATGATTCATTTCCTGGTCCCCTTCATCTCTGATATGCACAATTAGCTCATTCTTCTTGCGTTTTTTTGTTTCTCTTCTGAAAACATTTTCAACTTTTCCTTTCCTATTCTTCCTCCAAATTATTTGGAGTTTAGATTATTATGGGTACTGCTGTGGTGCCAGGAAGATAACTTTGATCCCTTTGAGGCAAAGCAAAAGGAATGAAAAGAGTCCATTTTCCTTTGTAGACTGGAATCAAGGGTGAAAACATTTTTTTTTTCAAATCCTTTCCTTCCCACCCTACCGATTACCAACAGCTTTGGTTTAATTCTGGAAATTAGTTGAGAGAAGAGCAGTTTCTCCAACCTAACTCACCATGTTGAAGATCTAAACAGTGGCAGGGAAGGGGGATCCCCCTATTTCTGTCATACGGCCTTTTCCCCTTCTCAGCCTAAGGATGCATTGGGTCCCTTTCCTCCTTTTATTGCAGTAGCCCAGCTGAGTCTCTGCAGGGACAATTGAGCCTTTTCAGGCATCTGTATGGTAATTGTGCCCAAATCTATCACCAGCAAAATAATCACAGGACAAACTGAAATGCATGCTATTTATTCCAATCCTCCAACAAATAAAAGCAGAAGGAAAATGGGACAGAAAAGAAGGGATGCCCTGGTTAGAGAGATTTTTTAGTCTCTGTTTATCTTCCCCAAGTCCGGTTGTTTTAATTTTCAAGTCCTTTCTCCTTGAACACATTCCACACACACCTCCAAAGAAAAAGCCTCAGTGATTTTAAAATCCTTTTACTGCAGTTGCTGCTGCTGCTACTTTGCTCTCTATTAACATATCCTGTAGTTCACTTGCTAAGTGTTAGTGTGTCATAGCAGCTGTCTGTCCCGATTAGCAGCAGACAGCACTGAGTCAGTGAAGAGCAGCAAAAGAACATTTCCTCTAGCCCAGGGATCAGATTTCTGTCATTGTAGGGCAGATTCCTATCATACCGGCCTATGGCAAAGAGTTGCTGGTATTTTTAAACCATGCAGATCAATAAGCAGGCATTTCATCGAAATCATCAGCAACCACACCAAGCAAGAGTGAGTTTTGTCGCTTACAGATATATATTTTTAAAATCCAGTTCAGTTCTTTAAATGTCAAAGTGGTTTACAAGAAAAGTCATAAACAAGAAAACACAAAAATTCAGCAAAAAAGGGGAACTTGGGTCAGCACTGAAAAAATAAAACCATCTGTTAAAAATGCGAAGAACAACAGTCACTAAATATCACTGGAGATTGTTGGGTGAAATATGTTGCAGGGCTTAGATTGGGAGTGACAAGAGGAAATCACAAGACGTTGAGGGAAGGCATTGCTAAGCATGCTTACAGATTCCCTGTAACACAGTGAAGAACCTTGGATTTTCTTAAGTAGAGAAGGAGATTGATAGAGAAGAGAGCAAAAATTCTACAACTCTTTTTCATGTCTTTGCTAAATCCTGTTACGATGAGTTAGAACAGAACAGAGTGGTGCTTTGAGGAATGTGCTAGTAAGTAGGATAAAACTGGGCAGATTTGTTCAAAGTGGTATCCAACTCTGAACAGATCTGCCCAGTTTTATCCTACTTATTAGTAAATTAGTAAATTCCTCAAAGCAGCACTCTGTTGTGTTGGATACCACCTTGGAAAGTTAGGTGAGAAATTGAACAGGGTTCTCAATTCTATCACCTGTAGCCTGGATCCTTACCCTTTCTGGTTGCTCAAAGCCTTCTGGGAGGTGACAGGAAGCTGGGTCAGAGTAGTAGTGAATGCATCCTTGACAGAGGATTAGGGTCAACTATCTTGAAGGAGCGGGTGGTAGACCCATCCTCAAAAACCTATTGCTCAACATGACAATTTTGGAAAACTACCAGTCAATTTCTAAAGTCGCATTTCTGAGGGAAGGTGATGGAATTGCAGTCGGCAGTTATGGAGAGCTCTAGAAAAAATAGATTGAGTGTCTAAAGAGTTCTGGCACGTAAAGATGTATTCATGATTTCCCCAGAGAACAGGACTACAACCACAGGTGGTGGTGTGTGTGTTTTAAGATGGATCCATACTCTTATGGGAGTTCTGTTTTAATTGCCTTGTCACTATTCTTTGGGGCATGAAAAGGGTGTTAGTATTAGACTGCTGTTTTGTAATTATTTATTATTCTTATTGTTTTAACCCTGTTTATGGCAGAGGGCTATATAAGGCACTCGGAGTAACAATTGGAGAAACATCTAAACATAGCTAGATGGCTAAATAAAGACATAGGGGGTGTTAGATAGGGTGAATGGAAGAGGCAGAAAGAAGTGGCTTCAAAACAGCAGCTCTTTATTTGGCAACTATTTACAATCCAGCAAAGGCTCTGTCTGACAGCCAGCCCTTTTATAGGGAGCTGCCAGACAGTCTAGCCAATCAGCAGTCAGTATTTTCCCTCCAGAATGGAGGACCTGACTGAAGCCTATGTGCTTCAGTCTGAGAATATAACAGGGGGTCTGCAGACATGAAGGCAATAGTAACGTAATTTCTGGCTACTTTCTAAGGCATTGGGGATGAAAGACAGCAGGACATGGAAGCACCCTTTAATTATCACAGCCATTTCAGAAGCCAGTGCAGACCTGACAATTGCAGAAAAAATTACAATTAAAGCAAGCAGAAAAGAGTAATTGGAAAGGGGTAAGCTTTCCTCTGTGAAGTTTGTGTCTACCTTTTATTACTCTGTATGGCAGCGGTTCTCAGTGGGTCGCGACCCCTTTGGGGGTCGAATGACCCTTTCACAGGGGTCGCCTGAGACCATCGGGAAACACATATTTCCAATTGTCTTAGGAACCGAGACACCACTCCTCTATCCGTCTCCAGGCGGGTCCATGCAAATAGACTACTGCAAAAAAAAATCTGTACCATGGGAACTTCTGAGCATGTGCAGAAGCCAAATTTCTGGCACAAGATGTTGCCATCTTGTTTTTGGCTTTTTTTTTGCATTTTTTTAAAAAAAAATCAGCACTGCACATGCGTGCGCGCGCAAAGCGCACGTGCGGCTATGCACGCCCACGAGGTGCCGCCACGCAGCACAGGAGGAAGTGAACCAGCAGCGAGGTAAGTTAGAACCCACCCCTGAGTTTCCTAATAATTTTATTATTTTATGGTTGGGGGTCACCACAACATGAGGAACTGTATTAAAGGGTCGCGACATTAGGAAGGTTGAGAACCACTGCTGTATGGGCTCCTAATGGTTTCCCTCATATAAGGCCTCCCTCCTTTTGCCCCAAAGATTTTGTGGTTAAGAATTTGAGAGCAGAATATATTTGCCAGAGAAACGAGTTCTAATATCTGAGGTGGCTTGCTGTCCCTTTTTTAAAAAAATATACTTTTGTTTCAGGCAATTACACAAGTGGCGTGGCCACTGTATACTTGGGAAAGAAGGAACACGAGTGGCTCCTGACAACACAAAACAAGCTGTTTGCTTTTGCTTGTGGGTTCAATCGTTGGCTTCAATTGTCTCCACATTTCATAAAAGAAAGAGGCCCCAACTGGCACAACTTACCCCTTAACCTCTGGAATGAATTTAAATCCTAGGCTGTCCAGTGCTTACACTGAAGAGACCTTTTTTTGAAAATACACATAAAATAGCCCTTCCCACTGTTGGGACTGTAGCTCCTAGAACCTTTTGGCAACAATGGCTGGAAGTTCTCTAAGCTGGGTGACCAACCCATCTGTAGTGCACAAGGTTGGAGAAGGCTGCTATAGATGAATTGTGCTGCTATCCTTGAACAACCTCAAACTATAAGTTCCATATTCTTCTTGTGACTCTCATTTGTCAAATAAGAAAGAAAGAATTCCTGCTGTATTAGTTTTCTTCTGGAATTGTGATTTGTCCTTCCCCTTCCACTTTTTAGAAAGACAACAAAGATGCATCTCTTCAGTTTAGCTGTTAGTGCTACTTTAATGGTGGTGCATATTTTTTTGTATTATTTTAATATATTTTTCTATTATTATTTATCTGTGTATTTTCTTTTCTTATAGGTATCATGGGTGAAATTTTTGGATAGAAAGTTGCTTTATACATTGGATAAAAGAAAAGAAAATAGTCTCTCTCAGTTGCAGGATATTTGTGTGGGACTTAGAAAGATTTAGTTATAGTCACTCAAAATCCTGAGGGTGAAATTATTTGTGTATGTACCATATGCGTATGAGTGACAGTAATGTTATAGAAAGGAGCTGATGCATGAGACTATATAAACAGCTAAAGTTAACTGTAATGGTCTGTGGGGAGACATTATATATACAGTGAAAGAAATAAATGCAGCTTCATTTGCTGCAGTAGCTGAACACCCAGCGGTGGGTTGCTCCCAGTTCGGCAAACCGGCAGCAGCGGGAGGCTCCACCCACCCACCCGGGAGGTTCCACCCACCCGCCTGGGACGCTGCTGCACAGAAGTGTCATGCGCGCACGCAAGTGCGTATGCCAACCGGTAGCGACGGGTTTTAGAACCCACTACTGTGAATACCTCACAAGTTTTGGGAATATAAATATAAAGAGAAAAGGTTAAATGAACAAAGGCTAAGGCATCGATCATGCCCAGAGTAAGTCTCAGAAAGTGGCAGCATTGGATGATCTTGTCTGGGGCTGGTTTGTATTTGGACAGGAGACATCCAGGCAATCCCTGGGCTTTACGCTATATTACCACTGGGTTACTGCATAGAAAACTATCCTGAAAAACTGTCTAGAAAATCCATTAAATCATCAACTATCTGGCTCAACAAGAACAGTTGAGACTTGACTTCATGTAATGGTTAATTCACAGACTAATAAAGATTCAAGAGATGGTTTGGTAAACAGGCAGCTACAAGGTTTCTCATTATCTGCCAAGAGGTCCACCTCCTCTCCATTTCACAGAAAAGTCACTTAGAAATAAGTGGAGTAAGGCCGCGTGAGTAATAATTCAGTTGCTCAAAATTCCCATTACCTATCCTTTTCAGCTCAATACATTTTATGAGGGGAAACCTTCTGTAAGAGTCTTGCTTCTGGTTTGAGGAAACTGCCAAACCATAACATTTTATTTAGAGTAGTATACGAGAAATATACAGTATTCAAACACCATGCATCTAACTGGGTCTTCCCTGATGTGTGTATAGGGTTCACTACAAAGCAGAAAAAAAAGTGTTTTCCACAAGCTGGAGTTAACTGCATTTCCCTTCAACGTTAATACATACTGTATGCTGCTAAATTGATGATACTAGGACATGTTCTGTTAACATAGAGCTATTGCGTTTGCTTTTGAAATGCATCCACCATCACTGCCTTTGCTTAGCTGGACCAGAGGTGGGTTCCTCCCAGTTTGCATCAGTTCTATAGAACCAGTAGCAAACCGCTGATGACATCACGATGACATCACAGAACCGGTTCAGTCGGTGCCGATCCGTGGACGCCACCATCTTTTCTTTTCTTTTTGAATTTTTTTGGGGGGCGATTTTTTTAAAAAAATCCCATTTTTTTTTCTTCTGCGCATGCGCAGAAGCCGAGTTTTCGGCACTGCGCATGCATCGCCAACTTGTTTTTGGCTTTTTTGAATTTTTTGTTACTGCGCATGCGTGGCCATGTGGTGCAGGAGGAAGCGAACCAGCAGCGAAGTAAGTTAGAACCCACCCCTGAGCTGGACCCCAGGATTCTTCCCTGGGCTGATGACACCTGTTATATTCCTAGTGGAAGAAAAAGTTTGCTTTTATTTCTACATTCTTAAAGCGGTTTCCCAATGAAGAAGAATGTTATGGTCTGAGCTCAAAATCAATTTATATGATGCTGGCCTGAAAAACACACATTTCTTGCTTTTTCACTTGTTATTACTTCTCTCCTTTTCTTCCCCTGTGCTCCACTGATGTTAGCATTTTCATCAGATTCTTTACTTTAGTACGTCTGGTTTTGATTACCTACGACTCTCTGGTAATCTTTTAAATTGGTCCGCTAACAGTGAAGTCTCACAAAGACAAACTGCAGAGAGTGGTGGTGGGAAAGAAACACGGCCATGTTTGAATCCAATGAGCTTTCCAAGACTGTGTACTCCCCAAACCCAAATCCAGGCTCAAATGTCATCTTTGCTGAATGTAAGAAACTGGCAGATGAGTTTATTGTATTACACATTAGTACATGAACCTCATAAGCACTGCCAGATTTGTGAACAGTGACAGGGTTCTAGGGGAAAAAATATGTCATATGTCTGGAAGTAGGTACCTTTTTTTTGTGGCATTTGACTTTCATTGGAAGTATTGTGAAAACTGATCATTCTAATGGAAGGATGTGACCAACCACAGCAGACTTTTATTTTCAATATATCTTCTGACTTTGAAACTATATAACTTTAATTTATCCAACTGGCTTCCTTCTATACTGAAGTGTCTTACTCCTGATCTAGGAGAGTCCCCCCTCTCACTACCCACTATCTATTTCCCAGTGTATAACTAGAAGAGAAAGTCTTCTGAGTCTCTTGCCAAGTTCCACAGCTGCCCTTTGCAACTCAGTTGACTCTTCTGCCAGCAATGGAGATGATTACTAGCAGTTTGTGTCTGTCCTATATGTAACAGAGAAAGCATGCAGAGAATGCTTTCTGAAAAATTTCCCTCCCTTCACCATATTTGGCCCCATGCTATTCAGGTTTCAGAATTATAGCAATAGCAATAGCACTTAGATTTATATACCGCTTCATAGTGCTTTACAGCCCTCTCTAAGCGGTTTACAGAGTTCAGCATATTGCCCCCAACAATCTGGGTCCTCATTTTACCGACCTCAGAAGGATGGAAGGCTGAGTCAACCTTGAGCCTGGTGAGATTTGAACAGCTGAACTGCTGAACTAGCAGTCAGCTGAAGTAGGTTGCAGTGCTGCTTTTAACCACTGGGCCACCTCGGCTCCTTATTGGGTTGGAAAGAATAAAAGAAGAATAAGATGGCCCTGGAGAGGATTCTTTCCTGAATGGGCAGTTTAAATGGTGGGGAGAAAATCCCTGTTACTCTACGTTTTGCTCAGAATCCTTAGATATCAGTCCAGTCGGTTCCTGGTATTTGCTTCCATGTCAATTCGCACCTGAACTTCCTTCTGAAACAATTTGCATGGCTTTTGGTTTTGTGGATTAACTGTCAGGTCTGTGAAATTCTTGGGAGAGCAGAAATCGTGATGACTTACACCAAAGGGAGATCAATGTTACACCGTATTTTTATCCAATGCACTTTTTCTATGGATCAGCCTGCAAGAAAGAGGGGTCTGTAATATGCTAGGAACTCTTCTTTGCTCCAGCAATAGCCACACTCTCATTCCGCAGAGACCACTAAGTGTTATGCCAATGAAAAGGGGTATATGGTCATTGCCAGCATCCACCGCATCTGATTCAGTGCCTATGAGGGGCATAAAGAGGTTAATTATCTTCTTTAAAATGATTTGTCATGCCTCTGGGCTGCTAGCTTATTTTACGCCGCAAACTGTTTAGAAATTCTCAGGAAAATGTTTTAATGGTACCAATCGTACCAGTTAATCACGATGCAGGTAATTAGGAACAAGCCACCCAAATCCGATATGCTCTGATACTTCTCCGCAGAATGCAGGGCTGCTTTATCAGGATAGCCCAGAGCTGTTCTCCTGCCTACCTGGGATACTCTTCACAGCATGCAGAAGCCAGCTCCTCTCTCTCACTGCTCCTCCACAGTGACTGGCAGCTCAGCAAAGCAAGAGCTGCTGGTTTCTTTATTGTGCTCATCCAAGGGGAGATGGAATTCTATATAGATATACATGCTTATATATTTGCTTGAACATATAAATATATATACATTTCTCCTTCTGGGAAATTTGGGTGTGGCCTATGAACCTACCTGCTCATTTGCCATTGAAAACCATTGATGGTGCACGTTATTGCCAAATGTTGGGAGCAAGGTAGATTTCAAAAATATATTGGAGCTAAACCATTCAATGCTGAAATTGCGAATTCTTTCACTCGTTCATGTCTACCTTGACAATATTAGATCCACCTGTCTAATTTTATCTGAAATTAGTACCGTATAGATATAGACACACACACACACATAGAGACACGCAAACTGCTGGAGCAGTTTGGTTTTGATGAAGGAAAATATTCATAGCTCAGGGTTGAACTGCGGGGTCTTTGGCACTCCCTGTTGTGTTCTGCCTGACCTCTAACTGAACTCTAACTTGTTATGTCTAGCTGAACTCTGACTGAACCCTGATTTGTTATGTTCTAGCTGAACTCTAATTGAACTGTATGTTTTCACCCAGGTCCAGGGTTTGAATGCTCAAAAGCTATTGGTTGTTGTGTCTGACAGCCCTTTATAAAAGAGCTAGCTGTCAGACCATGTTTTGCTGGTTGCTTGAGTGAGCTGAGTAAAAGAGCTGTTCTGAAGTCTGTCTCCTGTGATCCTTGCCCACAATCTAACACTCCCTGAACTTGGTTGTTTTCTTGTCTTGCAGACCTTTCATTACCCAAACTAGGTAACATCACCAATGCAAGTAGGGAGTGGAGTTTGCTGCCAGTTTATATTCTAGTGGCCTTCCCTGTCAGTGTTGGTGGGAGTGCCATAAAGAGAAGTGAGAAATTGCACTGTAGGAACATTAGTGAAATTCCTAAAAGTGAAGTCTTGTTTAGAAGTGATCCAAACAAATGCATTCTGGTCATAATCCATTTCTTGAAAATTAAGGGAAATAAATTCTTCTCCCATTACATAAACAACTTTCATTCTGTCCCTTAAACTAATGAAAGGACATATACACGTAATCTAGACATACGACCACAATTTAGCCCAAAATTTATATTGCTAAGCAAGACACTTGTTAAGTGAATTTTGCCCCATGTTACGACCTTTCTGGCCACGGTTGTTAAGTGAATCACTGCAGTTCTTAAATTAGTAACAAGATTATTAAATTCTGACTTTGCTTGTCAGAAGGTTGCAAAGGGGGATCACCTGACCCCAGGATGCTGCAACCGCCATAAATATGAGTCAGTTGCCAAGCATGAATTTTGACCAAGGGATACTGCAATGGTCGTAAGTATGAAAACCGGTCATAAGTCACTTTTTTCAGTGCCGTTATAACTTTGAACAGTCACTAAATGAACTGTTTGTACACATGAGGACTGCCTGTACAGTATATTAATTTAAATTTTTCAGGGAGCAAACATTTAGGGACAACAAAATAACATACCTGTACCTGATACGGCCTAATTTAAATATTGATTTCTCAAAAATTATATCTCCTGATAATCTTGCTAACCTTGTGACTTCACTGTCAAGTCAGTCTTTTTTTTTTTGTCTCTCCTCATTATTTTATGGAGAGCTTACCTAATAAAGAGATGTAGCAATCTTGTAATTTTTTTCCTGATTTTTTTTAATTAACCTATTACAGATTTGAGGCTTTTTGTTATGGCTTGCTAGCTACTTTCTTTGGGGGACAAGCATTATACAACTGCAATATCATTATAGAGAAGCATCTTTAAAATGAGACATGGGGATCAACCATCAATTAGCCAGGAATATTTGATTAAAAGCAAAAAAAAAAGTAGTTTTCCAGTCTCATAATTCTCCCTCATTCTGTTTTGATTAAGACTTACCAGCATGTACTAATCATTTTATCATTAGTATGTAAATCTAATACATATGCATACCTCCAAACCCCTTCAGTGTACTATAGACATGATTTGGAAGAACCCCTTCACATAATAAAATATTATAGTCCTGTTATTCCCTCCATTCTATATTTATAATCTCTGTTGGAAAAAAATTAAGAAGGAAAGGCAGAATGGTTTTACCTGGGAAACTGAATATAGGATATTGCAGCTCTTAGATCACAACAGCTGGCTATTTGTTCTATTTCAGTCTTCAAAATTCCTCGCCCAAGAATGAAGCCCTTTTTTTTTTCATATGTCCCCTCTTTATCATGTTGGTTAATACAGTGCTTTTCTTCTACTAAAATATAAAATCATATATTCTGGTTCTTGTACTGGAAATCATTTATGAACTTGGTAAAGATAATTGCTTAATTCTACATTCAAGCCTTGTTCTGATGTTAGGGTACCATCTTCCTGGTCAGATATTTTAGAAGAAGCAACAATGTCAGAATATTTATGTATTTGCATCTACTGGTGTTCTCATTATAACCTGTTCCATTGCCAATTGTTTAGTTCCCTAATTATTTTCCCTATTGTTTGTATTACATTATTTGTTCACATTTAACATGAGGGTGGTTGGTTGGTTGGTTGGTTGGTTGGTTGGTTGGTTGGTTGGTTGGTTGATTGATTGATTGATTGATTGATTGATTGATTGATTGATTGATTGATTGATTGATTGTGTCTCCTGCTTTATTTTGAAAATAATTTCTCAAAAATCTACATTTCCTTGTTTCTTCTGTGGATGGTTCTGAGTAAGCATTAGCAGTACCATTCTTTTCCTGGTATTTTTTAAATACCTTGTACATCTTCCTTATTTATTTATTGGGTATTTACTTGCCTGCATTTTTTATTGTTCCTTTTGTTTTTTTTAACCAAGTGTATCATTAATTTTGGCCATTTCTCTCTTTCACTCTCTTAGTGTGTCATTTTATAACCTCAAGCTGGAATTTATGACAGATTGCACTGAATGTGGTTATTTTTGTGTTTCCATATGAATGCGCAACAGCAGATGCTGAGTGTTTGGAATGCATTAGTGCTAATGGCAGGACCATTAAACATTAGAGTCACTCACTGCAGATGGGTTGCTATGGAAGTTCAGGGGGAAATGAAACAAGAGTGAGAATGAAAGTGACTGTGGGCTGTTTCTAGCAATCATCAGCTGGGCAAACAGTCAGAAGTGTGATTCCTACATGGATTCTCCCCTTCTCCTTCCCCTCAGATATATATGAATAGTAACATTTTTAGATGTGACTTTCATGTCTCTATTGATACAGAGTCTCAACATTAAGTTACCGTATTTTTCGGACTATAAGACGCACCTAGGTTTAGGGAAGGAAAACAAGAAAAAAAGTTTTTGGCCTCCGCACATCCCATTTTTGCCCTCCCCAGCATCCAGAAGCACTCTATGGAGGCCTCCCAAACCCTCCATGTGTCCCATTCTCACCTCCCTGACCCCAGGGAGGGCAAAAACAGGACCCGTGGAACAGCAGTGGGTTGCTCCCGGTTCAGCCCGGTTCTGCAAACCGGTAGTGCCAGCGACGTGAGGCTCCGCCCACCCACCCGGGATGCTTCTGCACATGCGCAGAAGTGTCATGCGCATGAACCGGTAGCAAAGGGTTTAGAACCCACTGCTGCCGCAGAGGCCTCCGGAGGCCAAAAACGGCCCTGTTTTTGGCCTGCGGAGTGCTTCTGGATGCCGGGGAGGGCAAAAACAGGACGCGCAGAGGGTTGGGAGGCCCAAAACAGGCCCATATTCGCTCTATAAGACGCACAGACATTTCCACCCACTTTTTTGGGGGGGAGTGTGTCTTATAGTTCAAAAAATACTGTACATATTTCTATTCCACCACCACTACCCCCAACATTTCTGTACTTAAAGGACCAAAATTAGTCCAAAAATCAAGTACTTAAGAAATGCTGTATCTACAGCAGCTTTTCCCAGCTTGGTGTCTTCCAAATATGTTATCCTTCAACTTTGATAGTTCCTCTGGCTGTACTGACTGGGAGATTATGAGAGTTAAAATGCAGTATATCTGATGGATACCATGTTGGGAAATATTTTTATATAGCAAAGCTATCTGGAGTACCTATTTGTGGAAAAGCAGGAATAGACTTTCCTTTTACCTTCCGTGTGAACACTCCAGGTAGTGTTATGACCCAGATGATCAAGACAAGGCAGACCTTTAAAGATCCTTTATTGACCTCAAGAAGTGTTCAACAAACAGCCCTCCGACCAGTAAGGCACCACCCCATCCTGAAGGCAGCCACTTCAGTCCCCCAAACAACAGCCCATATATTATCAGGAAAGTCCACAAGGCAAAGTTCAGACATAAGACAAATGTCAGTCCTCAGCACAAAGACAAGGTACAAGGCAAAGGCAGTTCTGAAGGTAAAGCAAAGGGGAAAAGCAGTCCACAAGGCTAGGGCACGACAAACAGCAGTCCTCAAAGCAAAGGCAAAAAGGCCTGAGTCAAAGCCGGGTGAATGTAATCCAAAACAAAACAATTGTTCCTGGCAAAGATTAACTCCCCATGGCTTCTCCTTAAGTTACTCCACTCCAGGTGTTCCTTGTGAGGAGGGTTGGGGCGATCTTCTCCCGAATAGCCTTGTAGCCCTTTTCTGGGCTTGCTTACGCTCTACTCTCCATGCCCTTGGATCAGTGGAGGAGGCAGCTGTTCCTCATCAGAGATTGGCTGCCTATCAGCATAACTGCCTGTCGGCAGCCGATCCTCCCCTGTGTCTGTGAAGGCAGTCAGTTCTCTGTCTGGTCAACCACGTCCCCCAATGCCTTAGGGGCCTGGGACAGCATCATCCTCAGACCCTGGCCTCTCCAAACATGCCAAGGGAGATGTGCCATCCCTGTTGGATGGTCCTGATTCCTCCTCCTCCTCCGAACCGGGCTACCATGACAGGTAGCATCCAACCATATCAAACACTGATATTCTGCTTCAGACTTGTCCCAGCTCTGTTTTTATTTGTTTGTTTTTTCCAGTAGTTTTCAGGAATAAGCAAATCTATAATTCTGCATTTTGTATGACTAAATCTTCTCAGTGTGAGGAGAGGATGATGCAGTATATCCCGGCACTACTATTTTTAGCCCTGCAGTCACAGTGTCCTTCAAGCTGGGTAATGCCTTTACTGGGATCAGCTAAAATAACACAAAGTATGTTCTTTCTGAATTTTCCAAATCTCTTCATCAATCAGGATGCTAGAACAAGCAAGGAGAGGGGAAAGAAATAAGAAAATCTTTAAAATAGCTAATTACTACTGCCATGAGATCTTGAACCTAGGTTGAAGAGACTTTCTTGCCATCATATTTTTCATTGCCCAGTTCCTCTGATATTTTTGAAGATGACAGGTATGTCATCCAAATGGTCATCTCACCTTTACTCAACATGAAAGGAGAGGAAAAAATCTTGCATTACCTTATTGAGTCACGTTCAATGCATACATACATTGTGTCTGATCACACGCAAAAATAACCATTTTTTAAAAAAAAAAATCAGGAATTTCCTATGAGGAATTGCCAAGCTGTAAAACCTCCTTCCTCTTTGTAATGAATTGTCTTCTTTCAAGACAAAATATGATGGGCATTGTAGGCTCCTTTGTCAACCAGACATACTAGCTTGACTTCTAGTATCTGTTTGGATACTAGAACGAAGTATCCCAGGAACGAAGGCCTCGTGACTTGATTGGAGTCCCCACAACTGGAGTACAATTTAAGGAGCAGGTAGCAAATCTGATATTGTTTTTGAAAGACGTTTTTGAAAGAGCCAAACTCCATGAATCAGTAGACAGATTCTGAAGTAGCAGAAAGATCCTGTGTCTCAAGGCAGTGTTTACACATTGAGTAGTTAGTTGTAGAAGTAATTTATGTTGCACTGTATCCAGAGATCCGTTTCTAGGAAGGGAGGGAGGGAGGGAGGGAGGGAGAGAGAGAGGGGGAGAGAGAGAGAGAGAGAGAGAGAGAGAGAGAGAGAGAGAGAGAGAGAGAGAGAGAGAGAGAGAGAAAGAAAGAAAGAAAGAAAGAAAGAAAGAAAGAAAGAAAGAAAGAAAGAAAGAAAGAAAGAAAGGATGACCAAAGCCAGCAGCCTCTCTTTATGATTACCTTTTATGTATTTCATATCAAGTTGCTCCAATATAGGAATCATCTGATTGGCTAGAAATCATTCTATTATTTTTCTTATGGACAGCTGGATAGTGGACTGTGTTGTTTATATAAGGCTGGGTTTCCAACCTTGGCAGGAGAAGAAGGTGAATTGAATGGGGAAATCACCAGAGGTATTTCTGAACTTGGGAGAAGCCTTCTATGGCCATCCATCAGTCACTCTTCTTGCCAGCTAATATGTAAGACTCCAGCTCCGTGACACCTGGAATTGGAGGAAGCATGGACCAAAGAAGAGTCAGGTTCAGGCATTTTACAAAGCTGTAATATCCATTGCCTGTTGTGAGATTGTTTTGCTTTTTTATATAGGTTCACTAAATTTTTCAGAAGCAGAAAATTCCTCCTTTGGAAGATCTTGCAATGTTCTATTGCAGCTTGGCACTGGTACCCTTTTTTTAAACCCAGCCAGTGATGAGTCTAGTTCTGCAGACTCATCTGGTAACAGCAAGGAAGAATAAGAGGCCACGCAAACATTCCCTGCGGCTTTGGGTTATGCCTAGACAGCTGGTAGGTTGGACGCTTTGGTTTGTAACAAGTATAAACCATGTTGCTCGGCAGATTTCATCATCTGGTTTGCACTTCATCTTTCAGAGGAGAAACAGGTGCAAAATGTACCTATAAAAACTACCAAAGGCGGCTGGTTTCTCTCTTTCCTTCTCTATAATTTTCTTTATGTGCTCTATGCCAAAGAAAAAAATACAGTAGAGCTAAGGTGTTATTACATTTCTTTTGGGTGATTTCAAACCAGCAGCTGTAGCTTGAAAGTACCTGGTAATAAGTTTATTTGTTCCTTTTTTACAACTGGACTTATAATGGCCATGTAAGGGAATTGCCTGTATATTATCCATCACTGTCCCTTCTGGTGTATTCTGGCCCCTGAAGCCATCTCCTTGGATACAGTTTTTCTCCACATGTATGTACCAGCATGTGTGGATTCATACTTGTTCCCTCTTATATGTTTTTCTGGACTTCCCTGTCTTTTCTACCTGAGGCACATTCAGATACCTTTAACTTATCAATTGGGACTGATAATTTGATCATTAAGTGAAGTAGCCACTAAGCGAAACTGCAGCTGTACTTAAAATCAGATTTCCTTTGCTTTACAGACCTGCACAAGTCACAAAGTTACTTTTTCATCACCGTCGTAACTGTGAACAGTTGCTAAACATGTCAGTCACTGTAATGGAATGCATGAATAATCTTGAAAAAGGTGGAGAGGAGATGCTGCCTAGGAAACCATCAGAGAAGAGAGACAGTAGCCTGCAAACGTTTAACAGTCAAAGAAAGAAACTTAGAATGAACTTGCCCTTACACAGGTCTAACAGTTAAAAGTGACAGGCAGAAAGTTTGTACTTTCAGACTTGCAAGATATAGTTAATGTAGCCTTACAATAAGTAGATATAGCTCATCTTGTGTTTCGGGCATGCCAGTAAGCCAGAGAGGAAAGTCATTAAACGAGGACTACCTGTTGCACTTTTTCTTGAAAAGGTGTAGGAAGTAAATTGCTCCTATCCAGGCTAGTTAGACTGTAACAGAGCAGGCTGCAACTGGTATGTTTGTAGACAGAACTTGATCTATAGTGGTGATGGTGGTAGTAGGGAGTGAGAACAGTGAGATCTAGGAAATAAGGTAGGTTGAAATGGACCTTATGAAAGTTGAAAGATTCATGATGTCACAGCCTTCATTTATTTTCTGAACTGACTAGTGGAGTCAGAGCCTTTGGGTCTAGAATTTCTGAACTGAACCCTTGTCTGATGCTGTGTGTTATTATATGTGTATCAGTGGTGAAATCCAAATTTTTTTTACTACCGGTTCTGTTGGCGTGGCTTGGTGGGCGTGATGTGGCTTGGTGGGCGTGGCTTGGTGGTCATGGCAGGGGAAGGATACTGCAAAAACTCCATTCCCTCTCCACTCCAGGGGAAGGATACTGCAAAATCCCCAGTCCCTCTCCACTCCTGGGGGAAGGATATTGCAAAATCTCCATTCCCACCCCACTCTGGGACCAGCCAGAGGTGGTATTTGCTGGTTCTCTGAACTGCTCAAAGTTTCCGCTACCGATTCTCCAGAACCTGACAGAACCTGCTGGATTTCACCCCTGATGTGTATTATGCATGATAACTCTAGTTACATTTCCAGTAATTAAAGCTTTACGGCAGCGTGCTGGTTGGGGAATTTCAGGAAATGAAGGCCATACAGTTTAAAGTTGCCACGGTTGAGAAACAGTATTATGTGGGCATAGAACACAAGAAGTTGTTTTATATACCAATGCAGCCTATTTGTCCATTTAGCTTCAATTACAAAATCCCTTAATATTTTAAAGAGGTCACTGTGGCTGTAATTCTATCCATTCACAATACTTCTAAATAAAAACTACAATGCATGAACATGAGCCATAATTCTGGCCACACCCTTCACTGAAACCACTTCCCTGCGACATGTTGTATGAGAATGCTGAAAAAATTCCCTAACCTTGGTCTACACAGATAAGTAATAGTTCTCCAATATTTCAAATGGTTTCTTCCCATAATTTAATGGGAATGGCAAGTATCAAACCTAGGAATGGGAATGGCAAATAGCAAACCTTTTTCCTCTCCTCACAATCCTGTGGTTAAACTTTTTTCTACAGCTCTATCTAAGAAAACTCAAAAACAGATGTTTCTGCAGCCTTTCTTTACTAGACTGTATTGTTGCTGAGTCTTTTTAATAAAATTCAGTGTGCATTCTTTATCAACGGAGGGCAACTTTGAAACCAAATTCAAATGTAAAATCAAAGGTTTACTTCATTTACTTCAAAGTGAGCTAGTTCACCCTCTGCTAAAGTAAGGAACTTCATTATACTCTGAGATAAACATATGTCTTCCCTGCTGAAGGCTATATGCTGACTTTTTAATTGAAGAACTCCAGTTCTTTCTTTGGGGGAAAAAATAAAACCCTATTTGGATGGCTTAATAAAAACCCTTAAAACCTGTGACTGGAGGCCCTGATAGATATTTAAAAAAAAAACGCTTTTGGGCTTCCTCATTCAAATGCATATACACAGACAGAGACACACATACATAACATTAAATTAAAAGCTGTGAAATATTTTGTATCTTTACATTTTGAAGTGCTAAACAAAGTGCTTAATACACAAAGTTAAATGCTAGATCTTGGGTCTTAAAGTCTCAGATCATTAAAAAAAGATTATTCAGATTTATTTCTAAAAACTGTAGAGGGTGTGGTGTTGCTCGATTTTGCAAATCATAATCAAAAATCTTTCAGCCCCTTGAACCCAAGGCAGTGGTGGCGAACCTTTTTCGGCTCGCGTGCCAAAAAAGGGGGGGCGCGCTCGCACGCGCTTGCGTGCCCACACCCATTCCCTCCCCCCCATGCATGCGCACAACACCCCCCCATGCTGCCCCCTGCGCATGCGCACACACCCCCACCCCCGCACAAAGGCTTACCGGAGCCTGGAACGACGAAACCGGCAAACCGGAAGTGCGAAAAAACTCACTTCCGGTTTGCCGGTATGCTGTTTTTTGCACTCCGGAGGGTTCAGGGAAGCTCCCTGAAGCTCCGCAATGCAAAAAACTACAAAACGGACAAACCGGAAGTGCAGAAAAGTGCCAGTGGGAACCCTCGCGTGCCGGCTTCTATGGCTCCGCGTGCCACCTCTGGCACGCGTGCCATAGGTTCGCCACCACGGACCCAAGGCATATCTTTATTTGGATTTAGCCATGGTGCAGCCATGCCCAGGCTTCGTTTTCTGGCTCTTTACATGTTATCCAGTCCCCAGCTCATAAGGGAGACAGATATAAGTTATCCTTAACAGCACTAGTGCTGAGGTAAAATTTTACTATTCGGCTTTGTCATTCATACCCTGAAAGGAAGTCTAGGACAGGCAATGGCCAGAAACAAAGGTAACTGAGGCATGGTAGATTCCGTGGTGGGGATAGCAAATTATATGCCAATATTGTTTTTGGCTGATGCGAGAAGGGTGATTAACACTTAAACTCATTTGTGGAAAAAAGGTCCTAAGACAGAAGTATTTCTTTAAGCTGCCCTGAGGTATAGTATTAGAATTGCAGTGCAGTTATCACCGTAATAAAATTTCATTAGCCATATGAGCAGCCCCTTTGCATGTACTGGCCAGTACTTTCTATCTTATGTTGCCCAACAGGAAATACAGGAAGATGAAATAAATAGATTTCATATATGCCGCCACCGCCGCCTCTATCATTATCAGTCTTTCTTTTTGTTTGCTTTTTTTTTTTTTTTTTTTTTTTGTTAATCTGCTTTGGCATCTGAGACCTTTTTTTTTTTTTTTTGGCTGCAGCTATCTGTCCCATTTAAAGAAGTGCTTAGCAGTTGCAGAGAGAGTTATTTCCTTGTTTATGTGCACTTGGCAGGATTATATCAACTGCCTTTAAAAGTTGGCTTCTTTATAAGCAATTTTCTGCTTCATAAAATGTTTATTACTGGTTTTCTCCCTTCTTTTGTTCTATATTTTCTAACTCCCATCATTGCAGTTGTCTTCTCCTCATAATCTTCTTTTCTTATATCCATGAAAAAATATTGAGTGAATGCTTTATGTGGAGCAAAATTACATGCTTTTAAAACATAGCATACTTCCTTGATATTCCAAAGAGAAGTTTTTACTAACCTGACTGGTCCTTTAGAGCAAGGGTGTCAAATGCACATCGTCACATGGTCGTCACGTAACGTATTGCAACTTTTTCCCTTCGCTAAAATGGGGGTGGGCGTGGCCAACACATGACGCATCCAGGCTGCGGGTTTGACACCCCTGTTTTAGAGAAAATTTATGGTGGGAATGTAATGGAACCACGCAAGACAGAGCAACATACAAATTGCCCTAATGCAGGGGTGTCAAATTCAAGGATGCTTAGATCTGGGCTGCGGGGCCGCCCTAGAAACAGTGAAGGACCGGCGCACGATGCCTCTGCCAGCAAAAATGGAGCTCGGGAAGGCTGTGTGCAGTCCTCCCAAGCTCCGTTTTCACTGGCAGAGTGCTGCAGGAGGCCATTGCAGCTGAAAACGGAGCCTAGGAGGAGTGTTCTGACACGAGTGATGTCGAGCTGGCCATACCCACCCGTCCCCGAGGTCAAGCACAATCCTGATGCGGCCCTCAATGAAATTGAGTTTCACACCCCTGCCCTAATGGAAGACAATCATTATGGATTGTATAATACTCGTGAATAATTCAGAGCTGGTACTATTGATTCGAATTCTATGTACATTCTATGTTTTCTATGTTTTCCATACCCTGTATTATTCTATAGTACCGTGATGGTGACCTATGACACGTGTGCCACAAGTGGCACAAGGAGCCATATTGGTGGGCACGCGAGCTGAAATCCGGCATGCATGTGTGCGCTGGCCAACTGATTTTTGGGCCTTCTGGGCCGACTGGGAGTCGGGAAACAGGCTGGGAAATGGGAAGTTTGGAAATGGGCCATTTCTGGGGGTCTCCGGGGGGGAGGCCGTTTTTGCCCTCCCCGGGCTCCTAGAAATGCTCTAGTCTGAAGCCTGGGGAGAGCAAAAAAAGGAACTTCCAGTCCAATCGGAAATTGGCAAACAGAATGTTTCTGGCCCCCAGAGGACCTCCGGGGGGAAGGCCATTTTTGCCCTCCCCCGGGCTTCTAGAAAGGCTCTGGAGCTTGGGCAGAGCAAAAAAATGGGCCTTCCGGTTTAATCGGAAGTTGGCAAATGGGCCATTTTCTGCCTCTGGAGGGCCTCCAGGGGTGTGGGAAAGGCCGTTTTCGCCCTCCCCAGGCTCCTAGAAAGGCTCTGTAGCCTGGGGAGAGCGAAAAACGGGCGTGCCATTGCATGCCAGGAGCGGGGGGGTATGTCACGAGCAGATGCGTGTGGGGTGCATGGAATTATGGGTGTGGGCACATGTGCGCGAGACCCCCCATGCTCCCCCCCTTTTGGCACGTGAACCAAAAATGGTTTGCCATCACTGCTACAGTATGTATGTCTTTTACAACTGTGCACTTTTTAAAAATGATTTAGAAGGAGTACTCCAGACATCAAACGAGCATAATACATCTCTACTATTCATTTAAGTGTACCAAATATTTTTTTAGGTTTCAATGTCACCCTCTTTTTTTTTCAGGCTTACAAAACAACCTCAAAAATGTCAGTCCTCTTCATTAAATGGCAGAGAGGCACTGCATTCGCATGAGACCTGAAGCTTTTCTCCCAAATCATTTTTAAAGCATGCACACTTCTAATGCCTTTGATATAACATGTATAATTTTCTCCATAGATTTGTAGAAAACCCATAATCTACATTTTTAAAATGTCACCATAGCAGAGTTATATAATTGCAGGTTTTATATTAGTAAAACTTCGGTGACTTGCATTATTGTAAATCTAGAATGACCACCTGAATGAAAGAGCTTGTTTGTGTGGATCTTAAAATATGAGATGCCTCTATGCGGAAGGAAAAATTAAATTTATATTTAAAATATGTTTATATTTTTATCCTGTACATTTGGTCATTAAGCCCAGCTAAACAGCAAAAAATAATTTCAGCTCCCCATTCCTGAAGGAGATGCAAAAGGTGAGATAAGTAAATTGATTGTAGAGAATAAACTTGCATACAAACGAGTTTTGCACTTCGAAGCAGAGGCATATTGCTGAGAGGGAATTGCAGATGGAACTATTTAAGGAGGCAAAGGAAACATACAGCTTCTGCCGCCTCCAAGGATCACTGGAAGCCTAGATTAACCATCCCAGTGACTAAGAGATTCCAGGTTGCCCCTTATATGCTAGGAGTCCAGAGGTGGGTTCCTACCGGTTCGGACCGGTTCTATAGAACCGGTAGTAACTTGGTGGCCTGGGTTGCTGGAACCAGCAGCAACCCAGGCCTTCCATGCCCCTGAGCTGGTTGGTGCCGCCATCTTGTTTTTTGCTTCTGCGCATGCGCAGAAGCTTTTTTTTTGTACTGCGCAACGTGTGCGGCGCAGCCCTGAGTGAACTGGTAGTAAAGCAATCCAGAACCCACCCCTGTAGGAGTCCAAACTACATTTCTAATTCTTCTTACCCTCCAGCAGAGATTGGAGTGGGTTTCAATGCAGAGGTGCACCAGGATGTATGTTCCAGAACCTGGTGAAAAACAGCAACAGCAATTAACCAAATTAAATAATTAGCTAAACAGGAATTTTACCACAACAGGAAAAGAAGTTGCCAAAGATTATTATATGACTGTGTATGATTAAAGTAAAGCATTACCTGAGCTCAATGCTGAATATGAATTTTTGAATACTGTAATCCAAAATATCTAACTGGCCATCTCTTGTCGTAGAGCTGCAAAAGGTCTTCCCACAAGTAAGGAGGAAATATTGCAAGTTATTGTGATGCTATTCTCCCTGACAGGAAAGTGAAAGGCAAGGTCATCCCTCTGCCTACTTATATATGTGTAATAGACTGCAGTCCAGAGTCCATGAGGCAGGGGCTCTTTCCCAGAGAGCAAAGAGATAGTGGGGTTTGGAATCCTTGGAATGCAGGAAGTGGGGGAAAGTGCATTTCTTGCCTAACACCCCCCCCCCCAGTAATTTACAGAGTATATCATGCAGATAGTTGCTTCAGTCTGGCAAGATTTCTGTCTATAGACGAACAGCAATAAAGAAACTACTCAAGAGTAACTCCCATGTGTCATGTCATTCTTGGTTCGTTGAGCCTGACATTAAGGATCCTGCTGTTGATGAGTTTTACAGAAGGAGTCTATCTTCAGTAAGCAAGAGTCTTACAGGATAGGACTGGTGACAGGTCAGGCTATACTAAGGACCCAACTTCCTTTAACAATAACAACAACAATTAGACCAGTGGTAGTGTAGAAGGATGAATCTCACTTGTAAATTCTCATTGAAAATCTTTTAAGCACGGCAGTTCTATTTACTGCATTAGATAATAGTGTTTTGTAGAAATTTGATCTCCAGGAACAAGGCAGACATTAGAAACAAAATAGATGGAGGGAACAGAATCTATGCATATGTGTCAGGCAAAATGGAAGGAAGTTCCTGATGTGTGGTGGTAAGTAGGGAGACGGCTTGAGACTTTCTATGCTGTGGATAGAAAGTGACCCTGAAGCCAGTCTATTCCAAGGACTGTAACAGAATATAACAGCGATGCTAAATAATGTTCAGGAATTCCTCATGATTGTTGATAGTGCATAGGAGAGATTAATGTATTCAGAGATGGGTACTGAACATAAGAGTTAGTCTAGTTTCATCTCAAAATGGGACAGAGTTTATTAGGACTTTTACATATATTCCAGTTCTTCACGGAGTTATCCCAGTCAATGATATCAGGGAAGGAAAGGACAAATCCTTGGACATTACAGTATGGGATGCTCCAAGGATTGGCCTTCTCTCCCATCATATTTAACATTGATGTGGGAAGGTTCTTCTGTCGGTTTAAAGTCCTCTATCATAAATATGCTGATAATGCCTAGTTTAGATGTTGATCCCAAGCTGAACAGGAAATGTGGTAGAACTCTGGGCCCAGTAGTTGGAGGTTGTAAGGAACTAGATAGAGTAAACAGATTTCAGGTGAAATTACCAGCAGGGTGAAGTTACTGTTACACAGAAACCCTCTGGTTCCATGGAACCATTTAACAATGAGTATCAAGTGGTACTCATTGTTAAATTGTTCCAGAAGGCACAATGAATACCAAAAACGATGAGTACCAAATAATTTTTTCCCATAAGGAATAATGTAGTGAGTCACAAGGCAGCCAACACCAGCAAGTTCTAGCTTGTGCATTGAGCACCAAACAAATGATGAGTACCAGACAAAATGTTTGTGTCAAAATACATTGAGTACCAAATTTGATGAGTTTCAAAGCAGTTGAGTACCAAGATACCATTGTATTGCTCTATATGGGATTACAGTTCACCAAAAAGGGCCAGTGTACAATCAGGGGTTCTCTTAGACTGCTGGCTCATGGAGTAGCAAGTGAAAGTTGTGGCCAGGAGAGCCTTTGGCATTTTTGTCAGCTTCAATGAAGCTATGAATGGCACCCATTCCTAGATCAGGAGATGCTGAACACATAACTTACGTATGCCTTTGTCATTTTTTACTTAAACTACTACAGTTCATTCTCATGAGGCTGACTCAGAAGTTGCAACTGCACAAAACATGTGCAGAATAAGCTCATTAGCCAAGTGATGGTAGGTAGTTTAGCAGGATAACACTGATTCTGCAAGAGCTGCATTAGTAGGCTTCTGAACCCAATTCAAAAAGTGGGTTTAGACTTATAAAAATTGTATATAGCTGAATTCTTATGTACCTCTGGGACATTTACTCAGGCAGAATGTGAACGTGTAGAGAAGGAATGCAGTCAGTAGCACTATTCTTCATATTTCACATATGGATGCACCATTGGTTTTAAATGGAAAGCCAACCGGGCCTTCAACTGAAATTCTCTTGTTTTAAGATATTACTACTGGCAATGTCCATAAAAATGATAAGGAGTATGGTATTTCTTTTCTCAGTCTGCTCTATACAGATTGCAGCTTGAACTTAACAATCTTTGATCCTGACCCTACTGTGCCCATCTTTCCAGATATTAAAGGTAGAAACCTCTGTCTCTTAATGGATGGAATTTATTCCCTCTGGCTCTATAGTGTATACCTTTATGATGCTATCTTAGTTCAGCCACCAGGGCTACTGTACAGTTCAGATTCAACTGATATTTTCAGATAATACTTTTTTGTTTGTACCAATTCGTCTGTTAAATGTTTAGTTTCCGTAAGAATTTAAAATTATAATGGTTTATAATTTTAATAGTATTGTTATAAGAATAATGTGTAAACTATATAAGAAGACATGTAAATTATACATAGCACAGAGAACATATACACTAATTTATATGTACAAATGACACCGGTACATATGATATCTATCATTTTATTTCCCGCACTGTATTATTGAAGTCCGTCATTGTGTTCCAAGCATGTCAAGAAGGGCAAAGGCAGCTTAGCACCCCATTTCATTTTTTATTCTCTCTTAATTACAGAGCCCACTTATCAGCAGAGAACAGAGAGATTGTCTCTTTAACCTTCTACTTGCCCTTGTGGAAGGTTTACCTAAAAAAAAATGCTAGAAAATAAAACCAAATGCTCTAATTTGCAATCATCTTTTCATTTCAAACCCAGTTTTCACTGCAGCACAGAAAGTGCGCTAAAGCTGTGTTTATAACACCCTTTTAGATTACAAATCACATTTTCTTTTGGCTAGCAAGTGTGTAGAATTGATATTTCCCCCCACCCACCCTTCCATTTAATAGGTTTGTGTGTTCAGCAATGATCTTCATCAGCTGAGACCCTTTATGGTGTTTGATATAATGTCAGCTTTCATTACGCCATAAGGGCATGCAGCAAATTCCTGTGTTAAAGCACCAACCTTGCTGTAGAGTCATTTTGAGTAAAAGTAAAACAAGAAATTTGTTCAGGAGAAAATGCATAAAACCTTGGCAGCTATATATATATATATATATATTTAAAAAATGAAATGCATCAAGAAAAAGGGGGGCTTCCCCTCTATTTGAGATAAAGAAGATTTTTTTTAATGTTCCTGGCATGGTAATAAGATTGGAAAGGCATGAGGATAGACAATTCTTTTTTTAAAAAAAAATGTCAGTGCTCTAATTTGAGTGCGTGCAGATACCATTCAGTTCAGTTATTTGAAAACTCAGAGCAACAAGCATGCATGAATGTTCATATGCATATTCATGTATACTTCTGAAAGTTTTTTTTTTTGTCATATGCATTTTGTATATATTTTCTGAGCATAAAATCAGAACTACAAATGTGCCAAGCCGAGGGGATTCGGATCAAGCTCAAGTCTTTTCTGCCAACTCGCATTCAGCTAAATTTCTTACATGCTACTTTGCAATTCACTAGTAAAGAAATCCGCCAGCAGAGCAAATATACATGCCACAAGTAAAGCCATAAAATGAGGAGAAGCAGGGAAGAATTGAATTCAGACACAAGACAGATTAGGAGGATGCTTGCCATGTTGGCACAAACTAAGTTAGGCTGAAAGTCATCCTAACTAATCTTCAACACAATCAATCCAATAGTAAATGAGGAACCTTTTGAAGGTTAGAAGCATTTGGATTCAGCACTCATTTATTCAATCTTATATCTGCCTTTTTGGGGCAGCAGCAAGAGAGGTGAACCCTTTCAGAACATGTTGCAAATTTCTGAAAAATGTGGTTTTTCTTCGGTATCTCATGCTTTGATTATTCTATATATTTGGGAGATCCAACATTAACATATTCCAGGAATGGGAAAGATCTGACCTGCAGGCTTAATCCAATCCATCAAACCTCTGCCCAACCCTCCTGCCTTCAAGCGCTCAAACCTTTTTCTTCAAACGGCTCCTCTGCTAAGCTCTGCCATCTCCTCAGGAAGTATATCGAAGTAGAATTTCTTGAGATTTCCTCTATCACTCATCTTTCAAGGATCACTTCAGATACTTGTTGTTTGGCATTTTGCCTGACTTGTAAAACTTCTCTGAAAAGAGAAGTGAATACAGCTGACTCAAGTGTGAGGTACCTAAGGTTTTGCATGGTCTGCAAGCAAAGAAGCTCCTTGGAGTTAGTTTTATGCCAAGTGCTTTGTAGAACAAGACCTCGCTTTAAATGGCCCATGTTATACACATTCTTCTTGTCACTTTATGTTATTTACTTTGCAATTCCTGTACATTACCAAATAAACTACTGTACATTCCTTGTCTTCTTAAAACTGATATTTCACTTCTTGGAAAAGAAGTGGTTGGTTCTTTTCCAAGAAGTGATTTTCAATGATAAATTTTCAGAATGGATAGAGCCCAGGGTTTTTGTTTTTGTTTTTGTTTTTTAATATTTTTTATTTTTTTTATTTTATTATTTTATTTTATTTTATCATTTTATTATTTTATTTTATTATTTTATTGTTTTGTTTTGTTTTATTATTTTATTATTTTATATTTTATTTTATTTTATTATTTTATATTTTATTTTATTTTATTATTTTATTTTATATTTTGTTTTATTTATTTTATTATTTTATTTATAAAATCTATTGGCTATCAATCTTACCATATGGTAATTCTCGGCAGCTCACAATTATAAAAAATTTAAAACATAGTTAATTAAAATTAACATTAAAACCTAAGGGCACATGGGGAGGGCGAAAGTGGAGTGTGGGGGGGGAGATGGGATCTGTTGTTACTCGATCAACCACCTCCACTGAGCTGTTCCCCAATTGGGACCCCAAGCAGAGCCACGTCTTTAGGCCCTTATGAAATAATAGGAGGGTTGGGGCCAACCTCACATTGAGGGGCAAGATGTTCCAGAGGGCAGGAGCAACCGCAGAGAAGGCCCTTCTCCTGGACCCTCCCACCAGCTGGACTAATCGGGCCAACGAGACTCACAACATGATTCCTTTGCCAGCAGGGGTGGGACGGACCAATCCTAGTGGGGTGAGATAGTCTCTCAAGTAACATGGACCTATGCCATGAAACAGTGGTGGGTTCCTACCAGTGCAGTCCACTCTGTCGTTCCGGTAGCAGCCAACAGATGGCGCTATTTCTGCGCGACAGCTCCGGTGACATCTTCCCCGGTCTGTCGCGCGGTGCCATCTTTTTTGGGGGAATTTTTGGGCTGATTTTGCTTCCTGCGCATGCGCGGAAGCAAAATCTTGCGAGGGGACGTGCGTGTGCATGCGATTTTGCCAATTTTTTGCTTCTGCGCATGCGGGAAGCAAAAAAGGTGCCAAAATCATGTGCACGCGTACATCCCCTCGCAAGATTTTGCTTCCACACATGCGCAGGAAGCAAAATCGTGCGAGGCGGCATGCATACGTAGCGAGTGTGCGCTCGCCAAAACATGGTTATGCATGCGCAGCGCACCAGTAGCGCAAAGAACAGGCAACCCGCCCCTGCCATGAAAGGTTTTAAAGGTGATCACCAACACCTTGAATTGCACCCAGAAGGAGACCAGTAACCAATGCAGCTCATGGAGCAGTGGTTATTGGGGCCATTCTAGGGCCCCCCAAAACTGCCCACAATTCCGCATTCTTCATCAGTTATAGCTTCCAAATGCTCTTCAAGGATAACCTTGAAGCATTACAATAACCCAATTGTGAGATGACCAGGGACTCAATGACTGAGCGCAGAGAATCCTGATCCAGGAAAGGCCATAACTGGCACACAACACGAAGTTGTGCAAAGGCTCTCCTAGCTTCAACTGCTCCTTGAGCAGGAGTTGCGAGTCCAGGAGAACCCCAAAGTTGCAGACCGGATCTTTCTGGGGCAGTGCCACCCCATCCAGAGTCAATGATGACAAAGTCCTGGATCCTGGAGTCCCGTGTGCCCAAAGCTATTTGGCTTTACTATGGTTCAGTCAGAGCCTGTTGTCCAGTTAGGAGACAACTGGCAACCAAGGATGCAGGGATGGTTTCAAGAAAAGGGCGTTGTTAACTTATCTGAACGCCCCTTCTTGTAGGGTGGAGCTTGGCTGATGGATCGTGTCATCCCAACCTTGGAGGCTAGCTCCACCCACTATGGAGAAAGTATAGATCTACAGATTTACTCAACTCTCAATATTTGCTGCTCACTTTGCTGTAGGCTTGCCCCTACCAAACAGAAGTAAGTTTTGTCAGCATTTTTTTGTTTTTGCTTACCCATCACTTATTAAAGAAAAACAGCTACCCTCTTTTGAGTTGTTTGTGACAACCAGCTGGTTGCAACCCAAAGTCTGAGAAAAGTTTGTATAACCGGTGCTAGTTGGCCCTTTGCATTGTAGAGTGGAGATTGCCAGCTTCATTCTGTAATGCAGCGAACCCACTCAAATTAGGAGTGACTGTAAAGGAAACTCAGTAGGCAGCACCGGCTTGATGCTTTCTATAATGTAGATAATTGTACAGATTTCATTTTGGGAAATCTTAAGCTGACAGGAGAGAAAGAGAAACTGAAAACAAAAAAAAAATGGCAGACCAATTAAAACGTAATGGAAGAAAAAAAGCTACTGAAAGGTCACTTAAATATTTACCCAGCTCCATCAGAGAGGCAGAAAGAGAAAATTGCTTTCTTAGAAAAGAGATGACACAGGGGATTGTGCCAGTTTTTTCCCCCATCTATGCAAAGCAATATATTTTGCATTTCATGTTAAACAGAGTAGAAGGGAAATAGAAAGCCTGATTCAAGCCTCAGTTTTCCATTAGTGCAAAACCTCATGACAGTCAGAAAACAGAAATATATATATGAATGTATATATGTGTGTGTATATTCTCTTCCACTAGGGACAAATGCATATTACATGCTATTGGATACTTGATGTATGTGCATACCTTATGTATTATAATTTAATTCTTAGCATTCAACCAGAGACCTGCCATATTGAGTTGGGGATGAGGAGGATCAAGATAATCAAAATTTATATTCTGATCCTTACAGCTTTCCAACAGTAGAATACTTCTTCTTGCTTTTTGAGCCAATCATCAGCTGATCTTCCAAAAGAAAGAATCTAAAATAAACTCTGGATGCCACATCTCTTTTGCACAGCAGCCAAAGGCAAAATAGAGTTTGCTTGCAGTGATTAACATGTCTAAGAAAAATAACCGTTGGTGACTGAAAGCACAGACTAGCACGAGAAAGCCATTTAAAGTTAAATCAAAGATCCACACAGCCATTTATAATTTTGCAGAACAAATCTGTCAAACGGGTCTTGTGAACTACACATGAAAAAGAGTATTAGATGGAACTGATACATTTATAGCAAGAGAAGACAGATAACAATAAATTAACTCACGATACATATTTGAAGAAAAAGCATTATAGTTTTCAGAGCTCAGCAACAAATGTACAGCATATCATAAAATTCCCCAAAAGATAATGAACCAAAGTCATTTAATTGTTAGAAAATAAGGTTATATAAAACTGAACCCAGGAGTGGGGAAGTGGGGAGTGGGGATGAATCCATTAAGCATCTAATTTTGAAATGAAAGACTTTGTGAACTGAAAGGAGAATCTTTAGCTGACCGGAGATACTGTGCAC
This sequence comes from Diadophis punctatus similis, assembly GCA_023053685.1. NCBI lineage: Eukaryota > Metazoa > Chordata > Lepidosauria > Squamata > Dipsadidae > Diadophis > Diadophis punctatus. The sequence continues at coordinate 189,416,902 of JALIGW010000002.1, read as the reverse complement.
CAAATGGTGTTCAACTGGTAATGTTTCAATGTATTTGAACAATGGGCCTATATAATGCAAAGCTACTAACATGACGAGAAGCTCCTTCCAACAATTTCTGAATATTCTCCTGTGCTTTGGTCTCACAGTACAAATAATTACAGAAGCAGCAGGTGCTTGTGAAATCTTTGTAGAAATGGGAACCGTTACTTGAAACATTCCGTCCATGTGAAATGTGGACATTTGAAAACGAACATAGGTTTCCCAGAGCTAGGTGAAACTTCATGACAACAATATAAAATAAGCAGCTTCTGAAAATGATGCATGGGAGGACTTTAAATGTTTCTCCAGAAAACATTCCGCTCTCTCTCTCAAAATCACAAAGAAAAGAGGCGAGGGATCCAAAACATGTAAAATCTACTTTGGCCTCAAAAAGTTAACAAACTTGACTATCCAGCGCTAGGAACATAAAAAGAAATTTTTTTGGCGCAAATTGAAAACCAGCAATATTTTACCCTGCTTTGGTTGAACTTGCATGTCTCATATTATATTATTTGTTTATTTATTACATTTATGTGCTGCCCCACCTGTCAAGAGACAACTTTGGGCAGTTTACAAATATTAAAACTGTCTCACTTAACAGCAGAAATTTTGGACTCAATTGTGGTCATAAGTTGAGGACTACCTGTACTATGTCTAAGATAGCTTTCTCCAACCTGATATCCTCCAAGTGCCTTGAACTAAAACTCCTGGAATTCCTGAACAGTTGGGTATAAATAACAGAATGCTGGCTAAAATATACCATATTTTTCGGAGTATAAGACGCACCTTTTTGCCCCCAAAAAGAGGGTGGAAATGTTGGTGTGTCTTATACACTGATTACAGCCATTTTTGGCCTCCCGAAGCCCTGCTCCTGCATCCCATTTTTGGAAAAATGGGCCGTTTTTTGTAAAAATGGGGGCATTTTTGCCTTCCCCCACCCCCTAGGAGTGCTCTGCAGGCTTCCCAAACCCTCTGCATGCCTCATTTTTGCAAAAAAAAATGGCCGAAAAACAGCCATTTTTCGCAGAAAAACGGGGGTGTTTTTGCCTTCTAATTACCCCATCTAGCATGAGTGGAGGAGGAATTCTGGGAGTTGAACTCCACTATTCTTAAAGCTGTCACGTTTGAAGACCCCTGGGTTAGGGGTTAGGGGTGCAAGGGTCTTCAAGCTTGGCAAGTTTAAGACTTGTGAACTTCAACTCCCATTCCTGAGCTAGCATGACTGGAGGAGGAATTCTGGGAGTTGAAGTCCACAAGTCTTAAAGCTGTCAAGTTTGAAGTTGTAAAAAGTGTACATGGTTGTAAAAAGTATTCTGCTACACTAGTATTTTATTAAATAATAGATTACTACACCATTTGGTTCAGAATACTTTTTTTCTTGTTTTCCTCCTCTAAAATCTAGGTGCGTCTTATACTCCGGTGTGTCTTATACTCCAAAAAATACGGTATATTGGTGCTGTTATACAGCTGAGACTGCCACATGCCTGGGCTCCCATTTTCCTCCTTTGGAAACTGTGGATAGCAGGTACCCCTTTTTTCCCACAGGATGGTTTTAAATTAAACTGATTAAATTAAACTGATAATACACTTGGATCTGAATATTGAAGACTATCAGAAAGAAGGTAATTAAGATATCGTGTAGGAGGGAAGGCAGAAGCATCTTTTGGCATTTGGCATTTGAGCAGCCCTCATCGCCAAAAGGCCTTCTGGTTACTGCTTTCTATGCTTTACTGAGATAAATCAGTTACTTTTTCATGGAAATGCTACATGCCACTTTAACCAATGCTTTGGGACCGGTTGCCTTTCTCTCTCTCTCTCTCTCTCTCTCTCTCTCACTCACTTTCTCCCACCCATTCTGCTTTTTTTATTTGTAAAGCTTTTAATGCCCGAGGCAATGGGAGAGTTACAGCTGTGCAAATAATAGCTGCACTGTTTGCCCACGCACTATTTCACTATCCAATACATAATTTTACAAAGCATTGTGCAGAGGAAAATGTGCTACCCTGCACTAAATTGTACCCTGCACTTTATTTAGTCCTCAGGGAAGCATAACAATTAGGCAAAAACATCCATATTTACCTTTATTTCATGATCAATTCAAGTAAGAGTGATTGAGGGCTTCCAGAACAACCCTGTCTTTAATAGCTTCTCAGAGGCCAGCTTTGAGGGTGCTAGCCTAATCTTCTGAGAGAGCTTCTTCCATATTATGGAGGACACAAGCAAAGGCTTTGCTTCTGACACCTGGCTTCCTTTACCTGACTGGGAAACCATTAAAGTATGTTAGAGAATGCTAGTTGGATAGGTGTTCAGCAGGAGCGGGTTCCTAAATTTTTTGCTACCGCTCTGTGGGCGTGGTTTATTTTGTAGGTGTGACTTGCCAGCCATGTGACTGGGTGGGAGTGGCTTGCCGACCATGTGACCGGGTGGGGGTGGCTTGCCGGTCATATATTAGTTATTTCAGAGAGATGTTACTACTATTTTTGCTATTTTATACTTTACATGAAAAGTGTGTGTTACACCATGGCAGCACAGCAACCTTTATATGCAGAAAATGCTATAGTTAAAAGACAAGCAAGTCTCATACAGCATTTTTTGGTTTCAGTCATGGATTCCTTAGATGAAAATATTGAGGACTGTTAAAAGAACAGTATCTTTTAACAGTCCTCAATATTTTTGTCTAAGGAATAACAGTATAAAACTGTATAAAATTAACAGGTTAAGCTTTCAGAAAACACCCACTTTGGGAAGCTTTAGGCAAAAGCGAAGGAAAAGTGTCAAATGCGAGCTTCTTATTATTTTCAAGTGAAGGGACAGGGTAAGGACTTAATTGTCAGGTTTTCAGTTTTTCCAGACAAGCAGGCAATTGACTAAGCAGCTTCCAACAGGATGCGGGAAGAGAAAGAGTAGGCGCAAAGAAACTTTCAGGACTTGCTCAGTACAATACACTTCCACTGCATGCAGTGCTAGAAACTGAGACTTTTGGGGAGAAACCGGGACTTATTCCTCATCTGAATCCTTAGCCTGGATGAGGCATGGGTCGGTGGAGGGCATACTCACTGGTTCGTGGGGGGCTCATTCAGTGGGATGGCCACCTCCTCTTCTTCGTACTCGGGCCCATTGAGAGAGTCGCCTTCATCCACTGTGCTCAGTCCCCCGGCCGGGAACGGCAGCTGCAGAGGCGGTGGCAGAGGAGGGAAGCTTCCGGCAGTATTGATAGCGGTGCTGCCACCTCTGCTCTGCAGGGACAGGCCTGGAGCCCATTGCGAGTGAGCCCGGGGTCTTCTACCACCCCGTGCTCATTAAAGGTGGGGAAGGGGTGGGATGAGCCGGATGGCGGCAGCCAAGACTGGCGGCGAAGAGGCTGGCGGCGACCTTAGCTGTCTGAGGCTCGGAATGGGAACAATGGGGGAGCCACGCGGCAAGGACTCAATTCAGTTCCTGAGGTGGGGGGCGTGCTCCCTCAGCCATCCTCCCCTGCTTGGACTCACTGTGGGGTAGGAATGCAGCGCATGTGCAGTGCCGGAAGCTCGGCTTCTGGGCATGCGCAGAAGAAATTTTTTAAAAAAATCTTTATCCAAGAAAACGATTAGAAATTGTGATGCAGTTTTAAAATGTGCATTTTTGAATTTAATGGCTTTTGCTATCAAATGTGGTAAGCCATTCAGTTTCTAGTGGGACAAGACTTGTTAATTCTTCTGGATGGGGTTCAGTTTCTCTTACAGTGTCCTGCACTGTGTAACCAGTGAAAAAGGCAAGATTGCTTACCTTTTTTTCCCCCTCCATTGATTTCAGTGGAGCAAGGCTGCTATCCAGGACATTTCTTATAGGAACCTGAAATTAGGACTCACTGTGAACTCTATACGGTTTCCCGCTGAATAGATATATATTGGCTGTTAGGCTTATTCGGACAGTCTCATGTAACTTTAGCTCAGTTGGTTGTTGTAAATACATAAAAATCAATATTTGCTAAAGCTCAGAACACATGAAACAAAAACACATAAAGACTTAGAAGCATTGGAAGTGTTCCGGTAGAAATATGATAGATTTCAGATATAAATGGCTCCTGGGTTTGCTTAAAAAGAAGATGTACTATCTCAGAGATGCTGAAATTTAAACAACTTACTAATTTTACATTATATATCAAGTTTTTTTTAATCGCTCCTTAGAACCCACAATGGGTTTTTTAAAAATCACTTTCTCTAATCTGGGCCCTACAGACATAGTTGTACTAGAATAACTGCCATCATCCTGATTGAGTCATAATATCTGAGGCAAAGGAAAGTTATAATCCAAAGCATTTGGAAAAATCAATGTTAAAGAAATGTTTTAGCAAGTCTTAATTTATCCTTTCACTACCCTGTATGGGAAATGAGTGTTAAATAATGGTTTCCCTTTGCAGGGGACTGGAGGTTAAACTAGCTTTATGCAGGTAAGACCTATGTTGGCCTTATAATAAATTCTTACATTTATTTGCTAATTGATATTGTACTACTGTCTTTTGCTTTGCAGTGCATTTTTCTTCTAATCTATAATTACACCAAAAAAATTAGTATAGTGCCCTCAATAGAGCAACATATCTCAGCTGGCTCATTGGCTTTCAATAGGGATAAGATATACTGTAAGAAGGTGAGCATGTTTGGTAGAAGGATAGAAAGTTCCCAAGAAAGCAGAAGTAAATAAATAAAATAGCTGATTGTGAAGCTTCATGCAGCAAGTTTACCTTTAAATGGATTGTAATTTCTGCAGTATGTTGCTTTTTAAATATTTTTACACATATGTTCAAATATATCCATGCATACTGAAGGCATAGATTTGTAAACAAAGCTTGAGTGACTTCTATAATTCAATTCATTATCAGATTGCTTGACTTCTTTTATATAAACATTGGAAGAATTGTGAGGAAACCTGGTAACGGTGCATTTCTAAATCGTTCCCAAGCTTCACTTAATATGAAATTTGAAGAGAAATTTCCAAGTTCCCATTCCAAAAAGTTTCCCCCCAATAATATTGTCGAGGAGGAGGAGGAGGAGATGAGTTTAAAAAATCCAGACATCTGATCCAGACATCTGATTAGGTCCACCAAGTTGCTTATTGCCTCCGTGGTCACAGGTGAAGCCCATGTAATTCTAAAAAGTCCTTCATATTGAATGCCAGCAAGTAGAGCTCTCTTTTTTTAACCTGTCTTGTATTTTCTAAAATTGTGGAACGGCAAATATTAACAAGAGCTGTTCTTGTAGGAATCACAACTGGAGTATCTGCAAAATATAGGTGTGGCACAGTGGCGGGTTCCTAATTTTTTTACTACCACTCTGTGGGCATGGCTTATTTTGTGGGTGTGACTTGCCAGCCATGTGACCGGGTGGGCGTGGGCCTCAGGAGCTTGGCAGCGGCCAGAGAAGCGGGGGCACATTGCCCACCCGCAACACAGCCCCCCGCAGTGGGAGCAGCAAGACCACGGCAGTGGTTCTTCTAGGAGGCTCCATCCAGCCTGAATGCTTCTCCCCATTCGATGATCCTAGGCTCCTGCCGCCCATTCCCCCTCCCCTCAGCAGCTCGAGAAGCCTCAAACGTGCGAAAATGCCTAGGATCATCACCGCACGTTTGTGGCTTCTCGGACTGCTGAAGGGAGGGGAATGGAGATAGCTCCTGCCGCCCGTTCTTTCAGCATCTCACGCGCTCCCTCAGCCATCCTCCCCTGCTTGGACTCACTGTGGGGTAGGAAGGCAGCGCATGTGCAGTGCCAGAAGCTCGGCTTCTGGGCATGTGCAGAAGAAAATTTAAAAAAAATTAAAAACATTTTTTTAAAAAAATGGCGGCACCCAGGCACCGGCAACCCACCGCACCGGTACTGTGACGTCACCAGCGGGCCGCTACCGGTGCTATAGAGTAGACCGCACTGGTAGGAACCCACCACTGGTGTGGCAGGGAAGAGTCATTTCAAAGTGCTCCTGGTTCTTTGAAATGGCACCTTCTTTAGAGCCAGATGACATTACTGGGGGACTTGAATGTTGACCCTCTTCCCTAAAATGAGATGAGTAGAGGATGAATCCAGCCAATGGGCCAAATCCTGCTCACTACCCATAAACTCATAGTATATATAATAAATAAGAATATCAGTATTCTAGGTCTACCTATTATTAGTCAATGTAAGGTGCTGGACTAAAATCCAGGAGACTATGAACTCTAGACCCCCATTTGGTATAGAAGCTGGCTGAGTAACTTTGGTTAACTCTGTTCCTCTTCTTTTTCAGCCCAATCCACCCCACAGTTGTTGTTTGGAAAACAGAAATTGTGAATGGCATCTAGAGTAATTCAAAATAAAGCTGAATTATAAATCTGATAAACAAGAAAATCTCAATTTTGCAATGTGTGCATCAAAACACCTATTCAAATGGAGTACCTTATTACAATACAAAAAACAGTATAATAAGAAACCTAATAAGAAACTACTAAAGACAGAAACTTAGTTAATAAAATCATGTTTAATCCATACTAACTATAAACTATGTTATAAAACAAAACAAAGCTCTTATTTATAATAGTGTATTCAAAAAGAAACTTACACATTGTACATGTATTATAAAAATATCAAAAGGAAAGAGATTTTTCCTTTGCAAGTTGACTCTCCAATGCTTTCCAACATTTTTGCAAGGAGGAGATGGAATTGTGAATTTCAAGGTGGACAAGCACTTATTCTCAATTGATATTCTCTGAAGTTCTCTGAATTTCATATGAAGTTTATTAGGGTGAAGTTAGGTAACTGGATAGTTTGCTTATTACACTTGAAAGTCAGCTTTTACCAACCGCATTCCAATTTACAGCAGGGAAAACAATTCTCAGGTAAGTTTGTTTTAAACAAAACGTTAGGAACAAATAAGGGAGAACAAAACCACTGAGGTTGCAGAGTTATTTCAAGCATATATTTGCTTATTTCACCGCTAGTATTAGTACAGGCAAGGAATACATGTCAGTGAACAAAAAGACAGCAAACTGAGACAAGACAATCTTTGGCCATATATGAAAGCCAGAAGATGCTCTTGTTGATCCAAAGTCTGGTTGGTTGATTGATGAATATGATCACATAGGGAGTCAGTGAGAAGCAATGGAGAAATTGAGGCAAATGTACAGTACATGTAGATCAGTGGTGGATTGTAAATGATTTTATTACTGATTCACATGCGTGCGACCCTTCTGTGCATACGCAGAAGCATCCCGGGTGGGTGGGCGGAGCCTCCTGCCACTGGCGCTACAGGTTTTAAGAACCGGTCCGAACCGGGAGCAACCCACCACTGATGTAGATATTTGTAAATTTTAAATCACACACTTTTGCAAAACAGCCAACCACTGCTTCAAAATCGGGGGCTTTGGAGACCCTCTTTTGTATTGCCAGTATGGCAGTACTACATGGGTGTACTTCATTCATCCTATTGCTCAGATGGGTCTTAATTCAACCCAGACATGAAAAGGTCCATATCATGCATTTGATGGAGGTGATGACACACAATCGATAGTTCACTAAATATTTTCTACTCTTCCAGTAGATCAAGCACTTGATTCACTGTGAAAATATTTTTCTACCTCTCTCTCAGACTTTGGAGATAGCCTCAGTTCTGCTTCAAATCCATCCATATCACTAATGATGATTCTCTGGAGTATCTGTTTTTTTCCTAGCAGCTATTTATCGGTGATTAGCTTGACAGGTCCAGCTGCCTGATTAGGCTGGTCCACTTGCCCTCTGGTCCATCTGCTTCTTTTATATGGTAGATGAAAATTGTTCTTGCATCTCTTGCAATATATAAAAAAATAGCCACACAGAATATTCTGACATACTACAAAGGCAGAAGCTGCCTAACATGGCCTGAACCAAAGTGGCATCTCGCAGTCCATACAACATGAACAGCAACAATAGCATGGGCATATGTTAAAAATGCTCAATGAGAGCCTGCTTTGATAAAAATGTGGTGGTGGCAAGAACACCCAGTATAGTTCATTGAAAGACATTTTCCATTCTTCAGGTAAATTAAGCACTTTGTTACTTGTGGCAGAACATTCATACCTCTCTAGACCTTCTGGAAATAGCCTCAGTTCTGCATCAACTTCATCCATGCTACTATTATAACTTGCAGATGGTCTGAGTTTCTCTGAAACAAAAAAAAGCCATGCCACTGTAGACTAAATTTGCTGACCATATCTAAAACTTGGAACATGTCTATAAATCATCCCCTGGTTTACTGATACTACAAACCAGGGGTGAAATCCAGCAGGTTCTGACAGGTTCTGGAGAACCGGTAGCGGAAATTTTGAGTAGTTTGGAGAACTGGTAGCGGAAATTTTGAGTAGTTCGGAGAACCGGCAAATACCACCTCTGGCTGGCCCCAGAGTGGTGTGGGAATTAAGATTTTGCAATATCCTTTTCCCAGGAGTGGGGAGGGAATGGAGATTTTGCAGTATCCTTCCCCTGGAGTGGGGAGGGAATGGGGATTTTGCAGTATCCTTCCCCTGGAGTGGGGAAGGAATGGGGATTTTGCAGTATCCTTCCCCTGGAGTGGGGAGGGAATGGAGATTTTGCAGTATCCTTCCCCTGCCACGACCACCAAGCCACACCATACCAAGCCCACCAAGCCACGCCCACAGAACCGGTAGTAAAAAAATTTGGATTTCACCAGTGCTACAAACACATATGAGGAGGATAGCTTTATTTTCAAGTTTTGCAGTGTATTTCTGCTGGGTAGAATTGATAGCTTTGAAATTAGGGGAGGGGTATAAAGCAAATTGTTCTCTGTACATTTTAGTGGAATTTTCTTCTAAATTAATCATTACATTTCATAATGTTGAAACTGTCCTCACAGAATAATAAGATCTTAGATGGGATCTCAGAGGTCATCTATCCACTACTCCATGCCATATTAGAATATCTCTGAGAGATTACCATGCAGTTCCTGTTTGAAGACCTCTCGTGGTATCAGATCTTGCCGTTTACTAAAGAGTTAATAGGGAAACAAGCTGGAGTCACATCACAGTCTGACTTCTGCAAGTAATCTGATACTGCTTTAAGTTCTAGAAACACTTCACTAAAAAGTGTCAGGCAAAACACAAAGTAAATGTCTATCTGGTTTACAAAACCACTGTGCCTCCATACTTATTGCAGAATTCAATCCACTGCTGATTGTGTTCAAAAGCAATAAAATTACTGAGAGAGTTGAGCCATGATATAATCTGACATAACCTATTGAGTCTCTTGACAGTTTCTTCAATTCAGTAATTCCACTCCCATTTTCTTTTTGCAATTCAATGAAAAGTGAAAACACAGGGGAACATGCTACAAACCTACATGGTTGTAGAAGAAGAGTAACGAGATTTGCAAGATCTCTGTTTTGACAGACATCAACAGTTGTCATAACATAGGTAGCTTTTGGTACCTCTTTCAAAAATTGTGTTTGCAGACTGTTTAGTGCTTCTTTCATATCTGGCACCATCGTAGGTTTTTTTTATGCAGATTTTTATATCTTTGCCATAGCAGGCCAAGCTGTTGTTTATTTAACTCATTAGTGATGTAGAATCCACTGAATGAAACATATGAAAATATACTGCCTCTGAAACAGTAGATCACAGAAATTATTCCTGCTTATATATGGTCTTTGTTTCATTAATAATTAGTGCATACGCACAAATGCACACACATAATTTTTAAAAAATTGAAAATTGGCATCAGCTCATGATATTTAAAAATTCACCTTGAATTATATATATATATATATATATATATATATATATATATATATATATATATATATATATATATATATATATATGTGTGTGTGTGTGTGTGTGTGTGTGTGTGTGTGTGTGTGTGTGTGTGTGTGTGTGTGTGTGTGTGTGTGTGTGTGTAACATTTTTGCTGATAAATGAAAATAAAGGGAGACTATAATATATATATTATAAACTATAATTATAATAATTATATATAATTAAGTAACTGCCTGGCCACCACCTATTTCAAATACAATGGAGATTTTTTTCAGACAAAAACACAGCTGCACCATGGTTCACCTGATTGGCCACCATTGTGGCCAATCTCTACATGGAAGAAGTATTGATGGGAAATATTTTAACACTGCATGCCAAGGACTTTATCCTTTGAACTGTAGGATTACTTGGCCCAGGTAGTTTAGTTATATAAATAGGAACACATACCTAGAATAAAGCAAATGGGACTCCCCTATTATTTTCTTCCTTGCATTCTCATACTGTCCTTGCATTCTCATATCATTCCTTGCATTCTCATACTGTCACATTTATTAGAACAGCATAATTTATACTCCCTCCCCAAAAAGCTTGTTGCAGTACTCTTTCTGAAGAGCTTCCCTATACCTTCATGACACAAGAATGTCTCTGAGGTACTTTTTTAGCTGGATATATGAAATGCTAGTATAAAGCTCAATTTTTGCTTACTATGTTTCCCCGAAAATAAGACCTGTCTTATATTTTTTTTGAACCCTGAAATAAGTGCTTGGCCTTATTGCCATGCACTCAAAGGCCCGATTGGGCTTATTATCAAGGGCTTATTATTTTGGGGGGAAACAGGGTAGATAAGCATGATAGAGCAGAAATGGGGTTGAACGCTGACCGCTTCATGTAACCCCATCCTTGCCTAAGATTATATAATAGAGCTGAGAGCTAGGCAGTTTAAGGTATAAGGTTTCAGTCAAGTCTCACCAGAGCAGAAGCCGTATTCCTCTCCTTCTTCTTAACTCAAAGTGACCAGATTTTTTTATTTTTAAGCGGGACGGGGGGGCGCCTGGGCGCCGCCATTTGTTTTGCCCTCTGCGCATGCGCAGAACGCTGCGCATGCGCAGAGGGCAAAACAGCAAATGTTGGCGTCCAGGTGAGGTGGGGGGGAGGGGGGGAGGCGGGAGGGCGCTTGGATGCCTGGAGCTCACGAGAGGTAAGTTGCCGGCTGCCTCCTTTCCCCGTCTCCCGCCTCCCGTTCGTTGCTTGCCAGCCCGGCCGAAGGGGAGGCGGGAGGCGAGGAAAGGCCTCCCGAAAGGGAGGCGGGCTCCCGAAGGGCTGCCAGCTCCCAAAGCCTCCCCTTCGGGAGCCGGCAGCCCTTCGGGAGGCCGCCTCCCCTTCGGGAGGCCTTTCCTCGCCTCCCGCCTCCCGCCTCCCCTTCGGCCGGGCTGGCAAGCAACGAACGGGAGGCGGGAGACGGGGAAAGGAGGCAGCCGGCAGCTTACCTGCTCCAAGCATCCAAGTGCCGCGGTCTCCCGGTCGCCCACCCGGCCCCAGGGCAACGGCGGCAGCGAGGCGACGGGGGGAAGAAAGGGGAGGGGGATGAGGAAGGGCTGTTTGCGCCGCTCGTAAGCTCAAAGCGGCGACGGCTCCTCGTCCCTCACCCCTCCCAACAGCAGCGGCGCCTCCGAGGGTGGGGCTAGGGATGGGGCGGGGGAAGGAGAGGAGGAGCAGCCTCCCTTCCCCCTCCCCCCAGCTTCCAGCCGCCGCCGGAGGAGTCAACAACACTGGACGGCCGCCCGCCGCCAACGCCGCCCACGGCCGGCCCGAGCTGAGAGGCCTGCTGCCTTTCAGGCCGATTTTTTGAAAGAATGCCCTAGTCGTGCATTATTTCAAAAAGCGGGACTTTTTAGAGGACGGGCGGGACGCGGGACAAATCATGAAAAAGCGGGCCTGTCCCGCCAAAATCGGGACGTCTGGTCACCTTATCTTAACTGCAAGACAAGGCAGTCAGCCCCAGAGTCAAAGCCTTACACAGGCAAGACATAATCTCAGAGAAGTTATACTACAGATTTAGGTTAGATTAATAAAGAAGAGCCAGTCAAAAATGCCTGAATCGGAGGCTTTCACTTCAGTCAAGTGGTCGAGCAAGGCAATAGAATGAGCTATATATCTGGCTCACCTCCATCTACCCATTGGCATTGCCACAGCTTCCCACCTCCTGGTTCAACCAAAATTAAGCTGCACAACTTCTTCCAAATTGTAATAAAAGTGCAGAGAACATGAGGAGAATTAGCTCTTTGAGTTTCAGCTTTGCTTTAGCCACCAGTGTTATATTTTCCTTCTACACAGGTTCTAAAAAAAGAAAATTAAAACTATATGTGCAAGCTAATTAAATCTTCAAAAAGGCTAACAGCCGTGTCACTTCAGTGAGTGGAATCCACTGGAAATTCTGAGGCAGGCCCAAATCAATACAACACTGAAAGAATTAGTAGAATCATCAATATCAGTCGTTTCTTTGGCTGTATAACCCTTGTGGGGTTTAAGAAGGGTTCTGCAGAAGTGATATTGACTCAACCAAGAAGATTATTGAGTTGGACTTGTCTCTTGGAAGAGCAGAAAAAAGGGCTTAAGACTCTGAATCTCAGGCAGAAAAGAGATACTAGTTTTCAAATATAGTCATCCCTATAAAGCTTTGCTATGGTAGTCTGGGACAAATAAGTATGCAGTACAGTGATTCTATGCATCCTCTTCAAGAAATTATGAAGAATAATCATTGAGAACTCTTGAAGAATTGGCAGGGTCTGAGAAGACTAGAAGAGAGCAAATGGTGTGGAAGGAAGGAAGGAAGGAAGGAGGGAGGGAGGAAGGGAGGAATGAAGGAACGAACAAAGGAAGGAACGAAGGAGAAATTACAGACCTGACAGTTTTTTATTGATACAGAGCAAGGTCCTCAAGCAGATATTTTAACAGGATATATGTGAGTGCTCAGATAAGTATGCAACAAGTCAAGCCAGCCTGGGCTTATCACAAACCAATAACTAATAACTTATTAGGCTTATCTTCCTTTTTGACAGAGTTACTAGCTTAATAGATTGAGGAAATGCCACAGACGTACTTTGATTTTAGCAAAACAAAATCTTGTGATATAGTCATAAATATAGTGGTAAAATATGAGCTAGATAATACAGTTCTTGGATGGATTCATAACTGGCTGAAAGATGACATGCAGATAACACTCATAAATGGCTCCTTATCAGCTTGGAGACTACCATCCAGTGGATGCCACAGAGCTCTGTCCTGGACCATGTGCTGTTCAATATTTTTATTAATGATCTGGATGAAAAGGTTGAGGACGAGGTTATCAAATTTGCAGATGACACAAAGCTACAAGAATTGGCTAACATTTCAAGAAAGATATTCAAATGGGATTGAATAATGGGCCAAAATGAATAAGGGAAATGTAAATTCCTGCATCGTGGGAGAAAAAATGGGCACCCCGCAGGCAACATTGATGTCACGCTAATCCTTTTAACCTGGAAGCATCTTTGTAGGTCCTTCTGACATGAATGTAGTAGTAGTAGTAGTAGTAGTAGTAGTAGTAGTAGTAGTAGTAGTAGTGGAAGAAAAAATGAGAAGCACAGGTATAGTAGGGGAAACATGAAAGCCAGTCTGGTCTAGTGGTTAAAGCACCAGACTAGAAACCAGGAGACTGTGAGTTCTAGTCCTGCGTTTGGCATGAAAGCTGGCTGGGTGTCTTTAGGACAGTCACTCTCTCTCAGCCAGCTCACCTGACAGGGAGGAAGGAGTATTAGATTTATTTGTCACCTTGACATAAATAAAATAAATTAAATGGCTTGGCAATAATAATATATGAAAAGATCTGGGTGTTCTAGTAGACCACAAGCTGAACATGAGCCAACTGCTAAAACAACAAATTTGAGGAGCACAGAATCCATGGGAAGGAATTGCATGGAGTTTTTAAAATTGTTGTTTTTAATGTTTTTTAATGCTTTTTAAATAATTGTTGTTTTTAATGTTTTTTTGATGTTTATTGTTTGCATGTAGATTTCTTATTGTTGTGAGCCGCCCAGAATCTCTGTGGAGTGGGCGGCATACAAGTGCGAATAATAAATAAATAAATAAATAAATTGCTTCCCTTGCTCAGGTCCCATTTGAAATACTGTGCCCCATTCTAGCCAATGAAGTCCAGATATCACTAGAAAGCTCAGGGGAAGAATCAGTGGGTTGAAACTACAGGAAATAGATTCAGTTAGATATTGGGAAAAGTTCCTGACCCTAAGTGGAATAAGTTACCCCATAAAGTGCTACATTTTCCTTCACTAGAGTTTTTTGTTCTTAAACATATGCTCAATATTCATCTGTCTGAAATGATTTGTTAGAGCCTGAACTCATTACGGGTTGGACTAGGTCCATGATGGCGAACCTATGGCACATGTGCCACAGGTGGCCCACGGAGCCATCTCTGTGGGCATGCGAGCCATTGCCCTAGGTCAGCTCCAGCGCGCATGTAGCATGCCGGCCAGCTGATTTTCAGCTGGCCCTGCCCATGCCTCCCCTCCCCTCCCCTCCCATGAGTCTCCACGCGGCCCGCTTTGGATGCCAGGTAAGTACAGGGCTCGCGCGGAGGCTCTGGGAGGGTGAAAAAAGGGCCTACCGGAAGTCTAGAAACAGGCCGTTACCGGCCTTTGGAGGGCCTCTGGGGAGGCAGAGGAGGCCGTTTTCGCCCTCCAGGAAAGCCTGGGGAGGGTGAAAAACAGGCCTACCAGAAGTCTGGAAAAGGACCGTTTCCAGCCTCCAGAGGCTTCAGAAAGGTCTGCTAGGCCCAAAACGGGGCGCAGGGGGGGTTGTGCACACATGCGTGGGGGGTGGGGGAGCACAGGGGAGTCACAGCGCAGGGGTTTGGGGCAGCATGGGGGGTCGTGCGCGTATGCGCGGGGGACGGTGCACAAGGGGGACATTGCATTATGGGTGTGGGCACATCCATGTACACACACGCTTTCGTCACCCGAGGAAAAAAGGTTAGCCATCACTGGATTAGGTGAATCCTGAAGTTCCTTCTAATATCTTTGATTTCTTTAAATGATCCTTGGTGCAATATTTTGCAATCTTTAATCCACACAAAACCTTTGCAACAGAAAAGATCTCTTATCACATTTTACCACAGTTTAATTATATACCAACTACAAAAGTAAGTATGGAGTCCTTGGGGAACAATCACAACACTGAAACATCAGAGGTGTGGTTGACCCAATGTTTGCATAATTCTGTATGACAATCTGAGCACAGAGCTAGTTTGCCCCCTGTGGTGCACTTCTAGATAGCTCATGAGTGTGAACCGAATGGACTAGTAGCCTTAGGCAACCAAACCACTATTCTGTATTAACACTGTAGTCTCCTGGCTAATATACCATTGCCATACAATCACTCAATCAATGTATTTATTTATTTATTTATTTATTGGTGTTTCTTATATGCCGCCCAACTTCCGGAGGACTCCGGGCGGCATACAACATGTATGTATATATGTATGTATGTATGTATGTATGTATGTATGTATGTATGTATGTATGACAGCGGGTTTATATTTGCTCTACAAAGCAAAGCATTGGTGCAAAATGTATAGTGAAGGGTTTCACAAGAACAAGTGGCCAAGCCAACCATTTGGAAGTGTTTCAGTTTGTAGAAGAGTCTTAATAGCTTCTGCCAAGTTCAGTCAAAAGATCACTTCTACAAAATTGAAATGACTGGAATATGAGCCTCACCTGAGCAACAGAAAAGATGGGTGGCATGGCACTTTGCAGAAAGCATTCTCATTTCTTTTTTAAATTAATTGCCTATTAGCACTTTAGCATCTGTTGTGAAGGTCAGCACAGGGCAGAAATTGAAAAATAGAAGAAAAAGAATTATAGTGGCTTAAAAGCCTCTTTATGAGTACAGATATTAAAGACACTGTACATAAATAGGAAAGACACTGTCTCGCCTTCCTGCTCCAACTACAGCCAACATGGTTCTGGCTTCTGATTAATGTTATTATTACTGCTGTTGTTTTCCCCCACTTTCAAACTCCTCAGCAAATGTGCATGCACCCATTGGCTCATGGACCACTTCAGTAACTTTAATTTTAAAAATAGTCCAGTACTTTCTTAGCATACAGCTGCCCAGCTCACTGAAACCTGAAACAATATTTCTATCAATGACTTGGATAAAGAAGTGGAGGACCTAACTCTTAGGACAGAACTAAATTATATTTATAAATAAATAAATAAATAAATCATCTTGCTAATTTAGAGAAATGGACTGAAAGCAACAGAGTGAAATTCAACAGACCAATTTTTCATTTAGGAAACAGAAATCCAATATGCAAGTACTGGATGGAAGATATTTCGGTTCATATAGATATTTATGAAAAAAAATATTGGAATAAGAGTTGGTTATGAACTGAATATGCATCAGAAGTGGGATGTGACTGTAAAAACAGCTTTAATTTTAGACTGAATTAATATAAATTTAATCTCCAAATCAAAGAAATAATACTTTTCCATCTGAAGTGATGTGCCTTATTCTTGGCTTTAGAAAGGCCAGGTTAGAACTGATTCAGAGAAAAGAGGCAGTGAATATGATCAAGGCACTAGAAATGAAGGGCTGTGATGAAAGTCAGAAGGAGGAGGAGGAGGAGGAAAGAAGAATCTACTGTCATGCTTCAAAGGCTTGGAAGATAACATGTGGGAAAAGATAGAAACACCTGTTTTCTATTATCCCAGAGTGCAGAATTCAGAGTAAAGGGTTTAAATAATAACTCTCTTTGTCTTTATTCAGTCTTATATCCTGGCAACTGCCTGGGCTATTTCCTGCAGTTTTCTTGACAAAATTTTCAGAAGTGGTTTGCTATTGCCTTCTTCCTAGGGCTGAGAGGGAATGATTGACCCAAGATATCAACTCGCCATGGCCAACTTGTCATGGCCAACTCACCGCAGGGCAACTTGCAGAAGGACAATTCACTGTGGGACTAGAATTACACAAATATCAAAGAAATTGTGGAATAGAATAATTAAAGAAAGGATGCAAAAGGAGGGACAAAAACTGAGGACATGTCAACAGATGGACATTAATTGGATTGCTTTGCTTATGAGGAGCTGAGCATGCAACTGAGACTAAGAGAAAGTCAGATTAAAGAAAGATCAGGAGGGGAAAATAAAGATTGTGAATAAATAATAATGGAGAGATTGTGCTCACGTTGTTGTTAGTTAGCCAAACAGCTATCTCTTCCTTACTCTCTTTAGATGTATACAGATGCACATGCAGTATGTGCAGATGTGACTTTTAAAGCATCAAATAGATTTATCATGGCTCATGTAACCCAGTATTATAGTTAATCATACATAAAATGCAATTATGAAGATTTAAACATCAAAACATTTTTTCCTCCTTCAATTGCTTTAAAATAGGCCTTACCCCTTCAGGTGGCAGATATGGATTTTCAGATAACATATCTTCCCGAAGCCCCTGATTTGGCCGTTGGGCATAGGGATCCTATGCAGGGGTGGGTTCTAACTTACCTCGCTGCCAGTTCACTTCCTCCCGCGCCTCGCAGGTGCGCCTCGGGCACGCGCGCATATGCAGTGCTGAAAAATTCAACCCCCCCCCCCCCAAAAAAAGCCGGAAACAAGATGGTGATGCATGCACAGTGCCAGAAACTTGGCTTCTGCGGCATGTGCAGAAGAAGAAGAAATGGAAAAAAATTCTAAAAATTTTTTTTCCAAAAAAGAAATTTCAAAAAAATTCCAAAAAAAGATGGTGACGTCCATGGACTGGCACTGACAGAACCAATTCCATGATGTCATCATGATGTCACCAGCAGGTTGCTACCAGTTCGGGCGAACCACTCCAATTCACCGCTGATCCTATGCAAGTATGGACCAGTAGAGGGTTTCAATTACCTTCACTACCGGTTTGCTATTGGGAGTGCACGCGCAGCGCTTCTGCGCATGCACAGAGTTGTCCAGGCGGGTGGGCAGAGTCTCCTGCCACCACCACTACCAGTTTGCCCGAACCGGGGTGAACCGGTAGCAACCCACTCTGCAAAATGTTTGCATTTCATGTAAAATGTAGAAAGTACTCTCCCATTTTTTTTGTTTAATTTATACTTTTTAATTGTTTTTATTGTGTTTTGGTGGTTTTGTTTTTAATTGTTTTGATTGTTCTGGTTTTGGTCATTTTAATTGTGTGTACCACCCAAGGTGTGTCATCACACATATGTGAGTTGTACAGCTATATAAATGTAATAATTCATAAATATTCATAGCCATAAGTTTTATTTTAGAGGGCTGTGGTAGATACTATCTTCCAGGTTGAGAATTTGTGGTGTAAATGTGTTTATGCATTTAGGCTATATGAGAGATTACTGTAGCTCTTGCAGTAAATGACAAATCAGAATAAAAACCCATATAGAAGCATTTCAGGTATACTTTAGGTAATATTCAGAAAAATGAAGATGAAAATGTATTGGATGTAGTTCATATGTTATAAGCCAATATAATTATTAACTCCAGTATTAACTTCAGAAATTAATTATACCAACACTGATGAAACTTTTAAATGTCGTTAAGAATTAGTCTTTTTCAGACTTTTTTAAAAAGTAATTTTTGCAGCATTTAATGTGATTTTCTCCTTATAATGTGATTTTCTCTTTATATTGCCTTCAGTGCCATATTTTTGGTTGGCCTTCTGTATTGCACAGGGGCCAAACTATTCTTTTATACAATCCTGTTCATATTTCCCGAGAAGCAATTCACAATTTGTTGTTTGGAACACATTTTTTTCTCTTAAGAAAGTCACTTTAGAATATACCTGCCGATGAAGAATGTTTGGTCACTTAATGTTATGAAATACGGCAGAGCAATAACACACTGTGTTTTCAGCATCCATCCAACTACAGGAGATGGATTTGAAGCATTTGTCTTTAACACCTGTGAAGCTGTATTATTTAGAGTGCACTGCAGTACTCTTATTTATTAGCGTAAGGTTCCATAAAGTTTTAAAATAAACTACACAATTCTCAAACAGTTTTCCTACCATAATCGTTGGTTCAAAAAAACCCAAACCTGTGTTCTACCAAGTGCTAGTCTGTAGCGTTTCTTGATTTCTTTTTCTGTTGATGGTTGACCCTAAAAGGCAGAAGCTATTCACCACTTAAGAATCTTCAATGTCAGTTCTAAACATGGTTGCCTGTTGTCATTACTTTGGTCTTTACATTTAATTTGGTCTAGTTTGGCCTAGTGGTTGAGGCACCAGGCTAGAAAGCAGAAGACCATGAGTTCAAGTCCCACTTTAGCCATGCAAGCCAGCTGGGTGACCTTGGGCCAATCATTTTATCTCAACTCAATCCACCTCATAAGTTGTTGTTATGGGGAAAATTAGAAAAGGAAGGTGTGTTGGATATGTTTGGTGCCTTGAGTTATTTGTAAAAATAATAAAGGCAGGATATAAATAAATAAAACCCTATTTTTCACTATACACCCTCATTTTATTTATGGAAGATATATGAATTATGGTATACACCTTAAACCTTTCCTCTCTGTTTTTTTTATATTTTTATCCCATTAAAGTCAGGAGGGAATTCTAGTCTAATATGTTGTTTAAGGCATCAGGCTAGAAATTGGGAACCTGTGAATTTTAGCCTTGCCTTAAGCCAGTGCTTCTCAAGTAGTGGGGCGGGGCCTCCTGGGGGGGCATGGAGTGATGCCAGGGGGGCGCATAGCCCCGGGGAACGTGCTTTTTTTGCCACAGGGAGTAGGGTTTTTTTGCACTGAACAATATCACACAGCACAGAGCAGGAGATGTGAAGTACAGATAACAAACCCTTAAGAGACACCATGGAAAAATATTTAACAGGGATGAAAAGAAAGGAGGAGAGAGACGGAGATAATGAGACAAACGTAAGTCTCCTGAAAGCTAAGACGAGGAAATATGATGAAGCGTATGTAGCGCTTGGCTTCACTGTGACTACTGTGGGAGACAAGGAAAGACCGGTATGTTTACTGTGTCTAAAAATGTTGGCAGCGGACAGCATGAAGCCAAATAAATTAAGGCGTCACTTAAACACATTACACCCCAATCATGCTGATAAGCCGCTTGAGTTTTTTCAGCGAAAACGTGCCGAATATTGCAAACAATCGTCCCGGCGAAGAGTTGGTGGGGGCGCAAAATGTTTACTTCTTCCGGGGGGGGGGGGGAATAACAGAAAATAATTGAGAAGCACTGCCTTAAGCACAAAGCCAGCTAAATAAATTTGGGGCAGTCGTTTTCTCTCATCTGTAGGAAAAAAAATAGTCACAAACCACTTCTGAAAATTTTGCCAAAAGAACTGCAGGCAACTCATTGTCCTCATCAAAAACTTATACCCAGGTCAAGAAGCCACAGTATGGACAGAACATGGTGTAAGAGGCAGGCTCTATGTTGGCAAAAGAGTGTGACAGAACTGCATACCCTCGCCTTTTTATTTAATATTAAGCTGAATATATATTTGCTGGATTGGAAGAAAATGAACATGGTTTTAAAATTGGAGGAAAAAAACAAAAGTAACCTGAACTGTGGTGAGGACACTAACCTGATAGCACAAATACTGAGGATGTGCAATTTCTAGTAATAAATGTCACTGAGAACAGTGAAATGGAACTAAAATTAAATATAAAGACCAAACTAATGACAACAGTTGATCACAATTGAAGTGATAGGCAGCTTCTGCCTTTCAACTACCAACAGTTAATGAACAAGCTTTCAAGAAATATGGTAATGAAGCTGTGAGGGTCTTGGGAAAGATATTCAAATGTTGTGATGTGTCTGTACCTACAAAGATCAGAATCCCAAAGGTCTTTTCAAGACGCAACTGGACTTTCTGTTTTTTCTTTGTTTCGCTTCTCATCCAAGAAGCTTCTTCAGCTCTGACTGGATGGTGGGGAATGGAAGGATTTATACTCCTTGCAGAGAGCTGGTCATTTGCATTCCTTTAGAGAGTCGTTGAGGCCACCTGGAGGTTTATCTGTGTCATCAGGGCCACCTGAGTAGTGCTAATGGGTATGGAGCCTTCTTGGAACTGTTGAAAGGACTGTGTTGTAGACTGGAGATAGATAGATGTTATGTTATGTTATGTCGTATCCCTCTCGCTCTGCTGAGAGAGGGCTGTTCAATTGTGACATAGATGGCCTCTTTGACCCCTCTTTCAAACCAGCGCTCTTCTCTGTCCAAAATGTGGACTTTGCTGTCTTCAAAAGAGTGGCCTTTGTCTTTTAAATGCAGATGGACTGCTGAATCTTGTCCTGATGGGTTTGTTCTCCTACATTGTGCCATGCGTTTATGAAGTGGCCAAAGATCAGAATCATGCAAGCTATGTTATATATACCCTGTGGTACTTTATGGAAGCAAAAGTTGGTTGTGAAGAAGCAGAATAGGAAGAGTAATGATACTTCCAGTAGGGTTTTGGATAGAACTGAAGATGCTGGTTATCACCTTTAACAACCTTCATGGCATCAGGCTTAGCTAGCTGAAGGACCAATGATCTCCAATAATAGCAATAGCACTTAGACTTATACAGGGTTATTCAAAAAGAATGAACCGATTTCATGACGCAATATTTTATTAAGGAAAAGTAATACAAAACTCCAGCCAAGTCACAAGTATTCTACTCACAATCAACTTTTATTTCCTGTCTTACAAGTGTTCAATGTGGCCACCACCTGCAGCACGGGCAACATCAATGAGATAAGAGAATTCCTCCCAGGCGCGTATCAGCATATCACAATCCACTGAGTTGATTGCTGTTGTTATTCGATGTTTAAGGTCATCGAGATTAGTGGGTAGCGGTGGAACACAAATGCGATCTTTTACATATCCCCACAAGAAAAAATCACACATGGTAAGGTCTGGGGATCTCGCAGGTCAAGCACAAAGAGCAAGGTCTTGGGCCCCCTTCCGACCAATCCATCGCTGGGGCATTCCAAGGGTAAACAAACAACTGAACGTTGCCGGAAGAACGATGCGACTACATCGCTCCTGTGGCAGCCATTCAAAACTTAGATAACTCCTATTTCAAATGGTCACTGACTCATTACATGACGATGCTTGAGAACTGAAGCAATGCGTCATGAAATCGGTTCATTCTTTTTGAATAACCCTGTATACCGCTTCACAGTGCTTTACAGCCCTCTCTAAACTGTTTACAGAGTCAGCATATTTCCCCCCAACAATCTGGGTCCTCATTTTACTGACCTTGGAAGGATGGAAGGCTGAGCCGGTGAGAATTTAACTGCTGGAAGTTGGCAGTCAGCAGAATTAGCCTGCAGTACTGCATTCTAACCACCGTGCCACCATGGCTCTCCATGAGTAATGTCTACTCATCCTATGCAATATGGTATGCTCCAGATTCCATTGTTAAAACAGTGTCATCTGATGCAACCAGGAAGTGGGCCTTTTCTTGTTGCTGCTTCTGGTCTCTGAAACAATATTTCCCCAGTGATCATGTACCATCTTCCACTTTGTCTTATTTTTGTTTAAAAAAAGCTCTTAAAACCTATTTTTTTCTCCATGCCCAGCGTTAACTTGGATGGCAAGGTCTTTTAGAGTTCTCTTTCCTATGTGGAGTTATTTTTCTTAATTGTTTTATCCATGTTTAATATTTATGCCACCTAATGAGCCGCTGTGGCGCAGTGGTTAGAGTGCAGTACTGCAGGCTACTTCTGCTGATCACCAGCTGCCAGCAGTTTGGCAGATCGAATCTCACCAGGCTCAAGGTTGACTCACCCTTCCATCCTTCCGAGGTCGGTAAAATGAGGACCCAGATTGTTGGGGGAATATGCTGACTCTGTAAACTGCTTAGAGAGGACTGTAAAGCACTATGAAGCGGTATATAAGTCTAAGTGCTATTGCTATTGCTATTGCTATAGAGTTATTTTTAATTGGGCAGCCTTACAAATGCAATGTATAAAGATAGACAGCAGACCAGCACACAATGTAGGGCTGATTGTAAAAAAAAGAAAGAAAAGTTTGTTATCGAATTGTTTTTAAGGATCTTATGTGTATACTTTAAAATATTTTTAAACAAGATGAGAAGAAGCCATTTTTCTTTGCAACTGTCATTTTAAAAAAATATATATTTTCAACTTGTCAGTCCAGTTGAAATACCCTGACTCCAAAAGCAAAAGCAAAATATAGCCTTTCAGTTCGCAGTGTTAAAATATTGTGCCGGTAAGGTTTTTAGATGTAACATTTGAAGTTTTAATGGGTTTTTTTCTCCCCACCTAGGAAGGTTAATGCCATGATTTTTTCCTCATAAGTACAGTATATTAATATGGCAGTCGGATGATTATGAGAATAAAAAGGGAAATGGAAGGGAGTCAGCTGGGACACCTGTCTGGCATAAGGGTAGGTTGGGCTCTTGAGAGCTTCACACAGAGAGAATTGCAGTCATTCCTGGATCCTCCATCTCATGCTGTGTCAGTAAACAGTGATTATTAAAGGACATGTGCAGCAGGAGAGGGTCCTTCTTTTGTTTCCTTCCTTGCTCTTTTCAAGGAAAGCATGAACAATTTCTTTTTTTTTTAATTGAGTATTTAACCAAAAAAAAGTAGATGATATGCAGCGGTTGCTCGCTCAAACCTTAAAAGGAAGTGTAGGGAATGCCTTTCTGCCTTTCTGTCAGGTGTGCTTCCATTCAAAGTCCGGGAAATAAAAACCCCAACTCCATGTTGATAGAGAGGAGTACTTTTATTAGACAAGACGTGATAGCAACTAAAGGAAAGCAAGATCTGAGGCAAAAAGGCGCATAAATGCATATACAAAGAATCCCAAAACCCTCCCTCATAACCCCCCTGGGCAATTCATTCAGTCCCCATGTCCCAAGATGTCAGGTGGGTGCACCGGCCGTTTGGGCTTCCACATCTGGTCCAATGAAGCCGTTGACCTTGAACAGGCTATAAACATGTCTATGTAGCCTGGCAGTCCACGATGAGAACTTTCCTCCCTAACTTCCTAATCAAACACAAGTAGAGCAACCTCCAGCACACTTCCCCCCACCACCCAAATACCTAACCTCCCCCCCCCCCGTTTCTATGGCAGCCGAAGCAAGCAGGCAAAGTGGAGGCTGACACTTTCTTTACTCCCTTCTTTTCATCTCAGCTCCCCTTCCTGGTCTGTCTTGTTTGGATGCATCGAGAGACAGAAAGAAGAGAGACAGAGAATGTGTCAAAGAACAAGCCACTGCTACTGGGGAGATAACTGGCAGGGAATGTCACTGCCTGCCAGGTCTTCTTCCGATAACCAGCTGCAAATGGATAATGGTGATATTTAGCAGAGGCAAAATCTCTAGCCGTTGCTGCTTGCTTTTCTCACTCCTCATTACTTTGTTTCAAGCGCAAGCATGTCACTTGACACCCAGGACTTGGCCAGGTTAAAGTCTACAGTTTAAATATGTGTTGAGTGAAGATGGACTTCCTTTGATTGTATCTCCACTGTATATTAAGGCAATAATGGGGGGGGGGGGGGCCAAGAAAACAGACGTTTTCATTTACTCATTTTGCACATCATTATATATCACTACAAATCCTTCCCACTTTCCTCTAAGCCAGTGTTTGTCAGTCTTGGCATCTGTAAGATGTGTGGACTTCTACTCCCAGAATCCTCCTGCCTTGCCTTGCGGGGGGATTCTGGGAGTTGAAGTCCACACATCTGAGAATTGCTAAGAAACGCTGCTCTAAGCTAAAAAGCACCAAAGACTGCAACCTTTTCTCTTTTCTCTAGCTCCTTATTCAGTTTGTTTGCCTTAGATATATTCTTTTCAGCTTTTGCGATATGGTAGTCAGTATTCCAAAAGTGATCGTACAAATGCAGTCTATATTCATATATAGATTTGAATCAAGATGTTAGCATTGGTAATTTTATTTTCAGTCTCTTTCCTAATGCTCTCCAACATGAGATTTGCTCTTTTCACAGCAGTTTAATATTAAGTTGATCTTTTTATTGTGCTGTCTCCTGTAACTCAAGACACCTATTTTCTAGTTCTTTATTTCTTTCTTGTCTTTTATTCTCAATAAACTGAGCCCTGGAAAAAAAGAGTAAAGAAACTCTACCATATCCCTCTCTTTCATGTTGTTCCATTCATAGCAAGGATGAAGTGGATCACTAAATATCACTGATAGTCTGTCTATTTATTTATTTATTTATTTATTTATTTATTTATTTATTTATTTATTTATTTATTTATTTATTTTTTTATTTTTTTATTTTTTTATTTTTTTATTTATTTTTTATTTTTTATTTATTTATTTATGACATTTATATACCACCTCACAGTGCAAGCACTCTCTAAGCGGTTTACACCAGTAAGCAATGTATATATTTACATTGTCCCCAACAATCTGGGTCCTCATTTTACTTACCTCGGAAGGATGGAAGGCTGAGTCAACCTTGAGCCGGTGAGATTTGAACTGCTGACCTGTGGATCATAGTCAGCTAAAGTGGCCTGCAGTACCCCACTCTAAACGCTGCGCCACCTCGGCTCTTAAAGGCTCTTACTCTATAAGGTCAATGGTGTCACTCTCATTCCCACCCAAAGTCCTGAAAGTCAACATGGTTTTGTTGCTTCCATAAACCTGGATATTTTAGGACTTCAAGTGTATTGATCACATTTCATTCTGTCCAGCTCCCCTTTGCTTTACTCCATGAATTGGCATAAAGCAATTGTATTGCATCTGCTATCATGCTACTTTCTTTTGTGGTACCACAAATTGTAGTTCTTTTTGACTGCGAACTTAGCAACCAGCTGAAGCAAGACAGAATTTGTGACCCTCCTTGTTTTTGTCATCCATGGTTGTAGATGGAAACAGGTTCAAGATGTTAGCATCGGCTAAAATGGTAGCATTGGCTTCCTGGCATCCTGAAATTAATTTATGTTCCCCCAGGCAAAAAGCACCATTCAAGCAGATGCCATTACAGTTCAGCAGGCTGTGATGGAGGAACGCAGCAATCTCTTTGTCTTGCTGCATGGAAAGAATCTGCAGTAGAATCAATAGTAGCCTGCTTGTCCTTTGTATTCTTTGTGTTTGTACCTTCAGCTCAATGCATTATAATAACTGTTTTCATTGAAACAGTGGTAGAGAAAAGTTTAGGGTAGTTTAAATGTGATCTCGTGCTTTCTATAGAAAGCCACATGCGGAAACTGATTGCGGCTGCAAATTGTCAGAGGATGCGCTTCTGCCTTCAGTATACTATTAAAAAGTTTGTGATCAATATATTTTAAAGTAGAACCCAAAGAACTTGTTTGGGATTGGTATTCACCCTACTGTGGAATATATTGCTCTATGTGGAGCTGAATGTTTCATTGGTTTCACGCAAAACTCCATTACGAGCAACCAGAAACAACATCATACATATTTTAACCTTCATCAAATAAATCCACTTGGTCTTCCTTTCATTGACGTCAATAATCTTGATATTTAATCCTTGTCTCTTCTTTGAAACCCCTTCACAAGTTCAACATATTTGTCGTGTAAATCCAAGAAAAGAAAGCAGTTCAATACACTTTTCTGATTTATTATTTGTATGTCCCCTTTAATTATTAAGACATCAGCTAGTTTCATTTGTAAATCCAATGTAACATTGTTTTCTATATCACTCTTTGTAGCCTGAAATTTTAAAATCCATTTTCAAATCCGCATTCAAGTTGGTCTCAGTCTCTGCTTTACCCAGTAAAATTTTCTCCTCTTCCATGGAAGAATGGACTTCCTCTGAATCCATTTTTATAATAGCAGATAAGAGTAATTTTTGAGTGCATTATTCCCAAATATCCTTGAATGCTTCCATAGTCAAATAATATTGCTCTATTCTGTATTAATGGGCCTTTTCTCCTTTAATTAAAACTTATATTTGTTCTCTCTAGTCAACCTCCAAGTCCCCTCTCATCATTTTTCCCCCCTAATCAATAGCACTTTCACATGGGAAGTTAGTTTTAAAATCTTTATATACATTTTAAACAACCCCCAGAAAGTATTCTTGTAATTAGTCTCAAAATCTTATCTCAAGTCCATAAATCAATGTTCTAGTCACCCTTTTGCTGTATGTTTGTGTCAGGGGTGGGTTGCTCACATACCGATACTGGTGCACTGCGCGTGCATCTCCATGTTTCGTGCATGCGTACTCACTACGTACACGTGCTCCCTCACGCGATTTTGCTTCTGCGCATGCGTGGAAGCAAAATCTCACTAAAATCTTGCGAGGGGACGTGCGCGCGCATGCGATTTCAGTGAGATTTCGCTTTCGCATGCGCGGAAGCGAAATCTCACCAAAATCTTACTGAAATCTTGCCTAAATCTCGCCCCTGCGCGCGCATCCCCATGCGAGATTTTGGCGAGATTTTGGCGAGATTTTGCTTCCGTGCATGCGCAGAAGCAAAAAGCCCAAAAATTATTTAAAAAGATGGCGACGGACTGCCGAAGATGGCACCGAAGCGGTTGCGCGCAAATAGTGCCATCTGCTGGCCGCTACCAGAATGACAGAGTGGACCGCACTGGTAGGAACCCACCACTGGTTTGTGTGTATAAGTGACTGAAATCTCTCTCTCTCTCTCTCTCTCTCTCTCTCTCTCTCTCTCTCTCTCTCTCTCTCTCTCTCTCTCTCTCTCTCTCTCTCTCCCTCCCTCCCTCCCTCCCTCCCTCCCTCTCTGTGTGTCTGTCTCTCTGTCTCTGTCTCTGTCTCTGTCTCTGTCTCTGAGTAAATAATTTTACTAGGAACCAGTTCAGGAAAATGGATATAGTGTAATCAACTTCCATAGACCAGTTATTAACTTGGTTGCATGGAGGAGTGCAGTTCCATCTAACAACAGTGGAATAGCTTTAACCAGAAATGCTTCCATCTTTTGAAATTAAGCTTCAGCTTGTTCACCTTCATCCACTGTCAAACTACTTTGAAACATGTCTTGAAATAAAACTAACAGGAAGTCTGTTTTCCCCAATTTCTCTTGACTTTCTGGCTGCTGAACAGCAAATCCTATCAATCTTCTCCAAGTGAGGTTAGCCAGTATTGCAGAGAGTTTAAGACCTAGTGTCTGTATTTTCTGATTCAATCTGCATGGCACCTTTTGACACTGATTAGTCCATGTGCAAAATTTCATACTTGTGCATGCCTGATTCATATAATGAATGGCAACATGGGAGTTGTCCAGGTCTCAGATGGAACTTCATTCCAGGTGGCACAATACAGAATTCCAAGGGTAGTGCATTATTCTATCTGCTACAATACAGAAGAATGACCCCTGGGCCTGAAAAATGATACTGTTTGGTCAAAGGAACCTAGAGCCCACCCACTCAGTCAGCTCTTACTGACTGACACCACCACCACCATCCCTCATATAACTACCGGTAGCATCCAAGCCATGTAGGTTACTAGTAGCTGGATACCCATGCTTCGCTACGAAACTATATGATCGGGCTTGATAAATTGACACTTAAAGCTTGAAAAATTATGTAGAATGTGTAACTCCTTAGCATCAGAGTGTGTTAATATAAGGCAACTGGCAGTTGGAACAGAGTTCTTTTCAGGTGGGGACGGGGAGTATGTCTAAACCCACATCCCACAGGCCGAATAAGTCACACACTGGCCACACCCATGCCCGGTTTAGCAAAGGGTAGCATCAGAGTGTGTTAATATAAGGCAACTGGCAGTTGGAACAGAGTTCTTTTCAGGTGGGGAGGGGGAGTAGAACATCTAACTCCTTAGCATCAGAGTGTGTTAATTAATATAATACTGTATAAGGAATACTAATGATCTGATCGTCATTTCAAAAAATCCTTTCTTAGTGAGCACCTAGAAGCCAAAAGGAACATACGTGCCAAGTTTCAAGTTTGTAGGCTTTACAGTTCTGGAGATTTCGTGATGAGTGAGTGGTATTTGGCTTTTATATATATAGATAAAGCTGTTTGGATACTTGAATTGCACCTGAAGCATACTTTTAACCATACCGGCAGCCTTGTTATTGTTAAGTTTCCTATTTTGCCATTTTGAATGATAATATAAGAGGAAATGCAGGGTGTTTTCGAAGAGCATATAACATCTCTGTTCAAAGGGTGACAGGGAGAGAAAAAACATCTGACAACCACCCTCCAGGTCTCAGGCAGGGTAAATCAACAGTTTGGCAATATGAGACAACTTCATAGAAATTCAGATGGTGTAGACTTTCCTTGCAAAGTAATTCTGTGACCTGAAAACACATTAGAAGAAGCAAGAGCTGGATTTTTACCCAGCCTGCTGGATATTTTCAGCATGCTTGGCACTGCTCATCCCTCCCCTCTCTCCCTTTCGTAGCTGGATTGGTAGTGGCTTTGTTTGTGCTTTGCTAAGAAATGGGCCATCATACGTGAAAGTCAAATTTAGGGGTTTGGGAGGAATGATGGAAGATGAAATGACAAACCAGCCACCTTCTGGATGACTGTTGTTAGTCACGCTTGCTTCTGATTAAAGATCATTAAACACGAAATTAAGTCGTTTGTGTTGCCAGGTCCCCTGAGGTGCCTTAAATTATTAATGTGGACTGCCAAGATCCCCCAGGCAAATTGCACCTCTGGAAAAGGGGACAGAGATGGAGGTGGAAGCGTGAGATGGCCAACAGTGGACCAAGAAAGGGGAGGAAATATAAACGAGTTTATCTTTATTTTCAGTGTTTTTCTAAACCCTGAAGTATTTCACAACAAATTACGGATAATTAATAAGTGCGCTTCTTTTAATAACTAGGCTTGTTAAATTGCAGAAATTGGAAGATGCAGCATCAGTTCATTCTCTCTCCGCCCTCGCCCTCCCCTTTTAGTGTTTCATTATCAGGCAGATTCCAGTCTCTCTCTGGCTGCTGGAGTAGCCAGACCCATGTTATGGATGGGTCTGGAGTAGCCAGACCCATCCAGCCAGGCATGATGCTGGAAGCCAGCACTTCCCCTTCCTCATCTTCCAGCTCTACTAGGATTCCTACTGAACCCACAACAAAAATGAAAGCTGCCATACCCTGCTGCTGCTGCTGCATATTAGGGAACATCCAGGGGCGGGTTCCTAATTTTTTTACTACCACTCTGTGGGTGTGGTTTATTTTGTGGGCATGGCTTGCCGGCCATGTGACCAGGTGGGCATGGCTTCTCGGACTGCTGAAGGGTGGGGAACTGAGATAGGTCCTGCCGCCCATTCCCCCTCCCCTCAGCAGCTCGAGAAGCCTCGAACGTGCGAAAATGCCTAGGATCATCACCGTGCGTTCGTGGCTTCTCGGACTGCTGAAGGGAGGGGAATGGAGATAGCTCCTGCCGCCTGTTCTTTCAGCGTCTCACGCGCTCCCTCAGCCATCCTCCCCTGCTTGGACTCACTGTGGGATAGGAAGGCAGCGCATGCGCAGTGCCGGAAGCTCAGCTTCTGGGCACGCACAGAAGAGAATTTTTAAAAAATTAAAAAAAAATTTTTTTAAAAAATGGTGGCGCCCAGGCACCGGCAACCGACCGCACCAGTACTGTGACGTCACCAGCGGGCCGCTACCGGTGCTATAGAGTGGACCGCACTGGTAGGAACCCACCACTGGGAACATCCCATTGAGAGCCATGGAGCCCTCTGGCACGATTCTGTGGGGCAGGAAAGAAATGAGAAGATGCTTCCTTTGGGGATCTCACAGCCAGGTGAATGAAGATGGTGTAGTCAAAGCCCTGGCCATTTTTAATGTGTACCATGACTGCCATATTGGTTTTTTTGCTTACACCTTCTTCTTACTACTTCAAGGCTGGTGCTCTCCAAACCTGCTGGGGGTACAGTTCTCAGAATTCCTAGCTTGATAATTTTGGGAATTGTTATTCTTCACACATTTGGGAAGCACAAGAGTGGGGAATGGCTGAATAGAATGATGTGTGAGCAAACAGCTGGTGTGGTGTAGTGCAGGGCTGTCAAACTCCTGGCCCACGGGGCCGGATGCGTCACACTCTGGCCACGCCCACACTCAAAGGGGGGAAGTCCCCCGATACGTCACGTGATGATTCCGTGACGATGTGAGTTTGACACCCCTGGTCTAGTGGTTAAGGCACCAGATTAGAAAGCGAGAGATTATGAGTTCAAGACCCGTCTTTGCCATGAAAGCCAGCTAGGTGATGTTGGGCCAAATTCTCTCTCTCTCAGCCCAACCCACCTTACAGGGTTGTTGTTGTTGTGAGGAGGAGGAAGAAGAATGTTGGATAGGTTCTCTACCTTGAGTTATTTGTAAAAATAATAAAGGTGGGATACAAACAGTTTTTTTTATTACTGCCACCCTGTGGCAAGCATTTTTAGATATTTTCATTATGCAGAGAGGCCTCTTGTTTATTGCTGTCCTGTTTTTGGTTGGGTGCAGGGACAGAACTTTCTTCACATGACAAAATATTGTGCTCGTTGCGTTCAGCTAGGTAGGCAGGCTCGCAAGCTTTCATCTTGGCCTAAAACGGGCTACAACAGCAAGTAATGCAATCACCGTAAAAAGAGCCAACATTGTTTAGTAGGGCAGGGGTGGGACTAAAAAGCAGGAGCTTCTGATCTACTCTTAGCCATGGAAACTCACAGGGTGACTATTGACTCGATATTTTCTCCCCACCTAACCTGCATCAAAGAGATATCATAGGGAAAACGGGATAGTTGTGTATACCACCTTACGGAAAAGTGGGGTGTAAATCAAGATAGGATGAATGAAGAATATACTGGGGAAGTGAATATAAGGGCAAAATATAATCCCACATTGTTCCAGAGGCCCCTCTAAATTTCCCAGCTTTTTAAAAATTATCCCTGGACTATCATGGACTATTGACCCTGTTAGCAGGAGCTAATTGATGAGACTTGTGAATCAATAGCCTAAAAGGCAACATTATGGATGACTGAGGATTGCATCTTATGTAGAGATAGAGACCCAGCATTGGGAAAATAGATGATAGAATCTACTTTCCCTCCAGATTTGCTCTGGCTATGGGCATTTCTAAGGTGACCAACTTTTTTACAATGAAAAGGAGGACAAATAAATTGAAAAAAAATATCGTAAATAAAAGAAACATTTTATTCATTGCAACAATAATACACTATAATATGATATATGCATAATAAAAACATTTGTAACATTTTATATTGTAATTATGCTTACATGCCTGTTAATTATTATTTAAATGAGTACTTTTCCATTGAATTAATATTTTTTGTCAATGTATTAATATTTTTTGTCAATGTCAAAGCCTTGGGGAAGGGTCTCGCGGCCTGCCCCACCCCATCCCCTGGCCCCAAACCCCCAAACTCTGCCCCACCACGAGACGCACCACTTACTGGAGTTTTGCAGCTCTGTAGTCTCCCGGCTTGTCTGTTTAGGAAAAAAACTTTGCATAGTACAGAAACTCTTCTCGCGAGGCCCTGCGCGCAACGAGCACTGGCGGGGTTGGTGGGAGAGCAGCGCTGAGCTTTTACACAGGGGCAACCCCGGCTCTGGCTTTCCCACCCGGCCCCCTCAGATCCCCTTTCCTCCCAGGGTGGGGGTGCAAGGCCCGGCTGTTCTCACCTGCAGGGGGCTCCTCTGCCCTTTCTCCCACGCCCAGCAGAGCCCAGAGCAGGATCCAGCCAGGCAGAAGAAGCATGATGGCCAAAAATGCCCCAGCCGCTTCTCCCCCGGAAAAGAGGCAGGGAGGGCCACCCGCAGCCCTCCCCATGCGTGGAGATCCCGGCACTGATGAAGAGCCGGAGTTTGGGGCAAAGAAAGAAGGACTTCTGCTGCTTTCCTTCCATGCAGCCAAAAGCAGAAGCAGCAGAAGTCCTTCTTTATTTCCCCCAAACTTCGGCTGTTGCAGGAGAGGATTCTGGTCGGTCTTCACCCTACGGCTTCTGCCGGTCCAGAGGAGCCGAGCTAGACCCATGGGGTGTGTGTGCACCCACCTCTCGCTTGCTATCACTCTTGCTGTCGTGGCTGGGAGCCGCTCTTTCTGCGGCGGGCGAGCGAGGCGGCGGTGGCAGCAGGAGGCAGAGGATGGCGAGGGGGTGGCATTGGGAGGCAGAGCCGAAGGGGCTTGCTCTCGCTCTTCCGGCCGAGAGCTGCTCTTTGTGCGACGGGCGAGCAAGCGAGGGAGGCGAGGGGCGACAGCAGTGGCAGCAGCAGCAGCGGGAGACAGAGGGAGGTGGCATTGGGAGGCAGAGCCGATGGGGCTTGCTCTCGCTGTAGCGGCTCTTTGTGTGGCGGGTGAGCGAGCAAGGGAGGCATGGGGCGGCAGCGGCGGCAGCGGGAGGCAGAGGAGGCGGCATTGGGAGGCAGAGCCGAAGGGACATGCTCTCGCTCTCCCAGCTGGGAGTTGCTCTTTCTGTGGCGGGAACTCTTTGGCCAGGAGAGAGAGAGAGAAAAAGTGAGAGGTGGCTACGCGCACCCCCCGCGGGACTGGCTTGGCTGTTCTGGGCTGTCTCCGGCAGCGTTTTGAAACTCGCTCCTGCCGGCAGTAATGCAGGGATGCGGAGCGCATGCGTCTCATAATCGCGTCTTATACTGCACTGTACCGAGCCTTGACGAATCGTCATGTCAAATACAAATACGTCACATAACGCGCAACAGATTAGTCTTCAAATATCGAAAAGGAGGACATGTAGGAGGACACTTTTCGAGGGAGGACAGAACTTACAAAAGAAGGACTGTCCTCCTAAAGGAGGACGGTTGGTCACCTTAGCATTTCTAAGGGCTATCATTTTCTGAAAGAAATATCTGTGATTTTAGGGAAATTAATCCGGGCCAAATCTGGAAACCTGGCATCCTAGTCCTCCTCCGGGATGCCCTCCCTCCTACTTAGAATTCTTGAGAATAAAGGTAAAATCTCTTAGCTGAGGAAGCCAGAGGAATTAGAAATCAGGCAGGCATGCCTGCAAGTGCCAGCTAATTCCAGACCCTTCACTGCCAATATTAATGAAAGCTGAGAAGTGGAGAAGGGAGGAATTAGGAATCAGCACTGCAGGCACAGTTAGTCACTTGCTAGATTTTAGCAAAGGGAAAAGTACATGGACACTGTCAGCAGGTCATTTATTCTCTGCTGAGGTTAAGATCTGCTTCAACAAATTCTCTAGGTATCCAACCAACAAGAGAGAGACGGTGGGTGGAACATGGTGGGAGCCTTCTCTGCGCTGCCATTTTGATCGAGGAATACTCTGTGCAAGAGGATTTAAATTGGCCCCTCTTCTTTTAATCAGGTTTAATTAGGCTGCCATGACTTTTGCTTTCACTTGGGTTCCAAGTGGTTGTATTACCTGCAATTTCCCCTCTTAAAATGTTTTCTTCTCTTTGATGAGTGCAATGGCTTAAAAGCTTGTTTCAAAACTGGAATGATTATTTTTTTATAGGCAACTGCAAGGCAAAAAGCAATTCAGAAACATAGCTTCAAAGAAATGACTAATGTAATAAAAGAGTTCACCCCAGACTGATTCCCAGCAGTTCTAAAATGATAAAATGGTTCCTTCTGGGTCTCAAGATGTGGTCTCACCACATTTATTTATTTGAAAGATTGATAGATTTGATTGTTTGTTTGTTTGTTTGTTTGCACTGATTCTGACTACCTGGACAAGTCAGTTCTGCAGTTTTCTTATCAAGATTTCAAAAGTGGTGGGCCCTTGACTCTGGGCAGCTTACAGACAGTAAAAAGATCTATATAGAAACAATTAAAATTACAAGTGCTATATACTGTAAAAAGCTAGAACCAAGGAGGTGGACAGCATGGGGATGAGCTCTTGTTCATACCCCACCTCCAGTGGTGAGTTGCCCCCCTTGGGGCCCCAAGCCAGGCTTTAATGCCCTTCTGGAGCTCTTGTTCATACCCCACCTCCAGTGGTGAGTTGCCCCCCTTGGGGCAAACCCAGGCTTTAATGCCCTCCTGGAAGGCCGGAAGGGTGGGAGCAATTATCAGCTCCGGTGGTAGAAAGTTCTACAGAGCCGGAGCCGCAGCGGAAAAGGCTCTGTTCCTTTACTTCCTCAGCCAGAACTGTTGCCCAACAGGGTCCACAACATATCCCTTCCAGTGAAGAAAATGGGATGGGCTAGACCCTTTTGGGGCAAGACGGCTCCTCAGATACCCTGGACCTGTGCCATGTGTTATTAGAAGCAGGTGTCTCACTTAGCAGTAAAGTTTTCAGCTGTCATTTTGTTCCATCAGAACATGACAAGCAAGACCCACAAAAAGGAAATTTATAATTATACTGCAAACTCCTAAAATTCCCATCTGCTCCATTTGAAATTGGTGGGAAATTGTTGATCTCCGAGCTTCAGAAATGACATGATCTCAAAGGCAAAAAAAAAGACCCAACAACTACATAATGAAAGGTGGTTACAGGGAACCTTGCAGAAATAGTCACTATTTTATTGAAAGGGGGAGGTAGAAATATATTTAAAACATCAGATATTCCCGGATTCCTTTGATTCTCCTAGATCTCAGATGCCATCTATCCAGTGTATCCCTTCGAGGTAGTCCAGGCAAGAGGCACAAATCATGAGTACTAACACTACCTGTATTGTAAGATTACAGGAACAGAATCTTGCAAGTCTGAAAATCCTTCTCCTCTCCTTTAGTTTAACTTTCCAGAAAACTAGGGAAGGTCCTTTCTAAGATGATTCCCAAATCCCTTTTCCTTCTGTGGGCTGAGATACCTTTTGCATGTCTGCGGCTCTTCCATCTATCTACTGAAGTCATTCCCATATACCCATGATGGCGAACCTATGGCATGCGTGCCAGAGGTGGCACGCAGCACCCTCTCTGATGGCACACAAGCCATTGCCCCAGTTTAGCTCTGCCGCACATGCGTGTGTGCCTCCCGCCGGTGAACTTGTCTTCCAGTCTCTACCACGCATGCCCGGGGGGGGGTAGCATGCAGG